>JAOYMO020068294.1:0-10418 GCA_025802455.2 Iodosphaeria phyllophila
GCGCCGTCTGTCTTCTGTAAGCAAGAGTATATCTTAGCGGCAATGCCTCTTGGCGGGTCCAACTTCCAACTTTCAAGGTTGCTTGTTATACATACCCCTTTTTGCGCATTGGTTTTTGCTGTTGATGGTCTTTTCTGGGACATTCTTGCTTTGGAGGGGGTTGATAGGGGTTGCTTTAATCAAATCAAGTTTATTCGAAGTATTCCCTGGAATGTGAGGGTTGACAGGGGATGTGAATGTGAATGCGGGGAGTTAGGGGCATCACTCTACAGAAACCATGACAAGATGGTGGAGAGTGGCACTTTAACGTAAGCACCACTTTGACTGGCTGGAGCCTACGCATACTGCTGTTGTGAATCTCTCTTCTTAATTCGATACTACCTTTTTTTTTTCCTGGTCTCTTTCTGGGTTATGCCGACAAATATCGATCTATACGAATCTGCCCATGCCCGCTTAAGCCTGCGCGATGCGCCGAGAGAGCAACTGAGAGAAACAAACTCTCCCCTCTTCACCCCTTGATGTAAGTAACACCTCATCTGCCAATGCCGATATTTCTCATCCCAACTTTCTCCACGACCCTGTCACGGTAGAACCTCTGTTCTCCCCCTCCCAATTTAAAATTCCGAAACCAAATCACCCCTCCTCTTCGCCCTGAAATCCCACTTGCCCTGCAACCGAGCCACAAGTCAGCGAACCGCGCCGCAGTGATCCGATCCCCGCCTAGAGCTCGCTAGGTCGGGACACGCGGTCATCGGGAAGGGGAGTAGGCAGGATAGGAAAGGGATGCTGAGAGAGGGGAAGGAAGAATGGAAGGAAGGGGCTCACATCGGTCGCACGTCCGACCCAGGCCAGCGATATCGGCACGACGATCATCATCATGAACGAGAAGCGGAAGGTGTGCGGTGTCCAGCGGAAGTATTTGTAGCGGTTCGAGTTGATTGCTGTTGGGTGGGGGGTGGTTAGCGCGGGTCTTTGTGGTAGCAGTAGTTCTTCCCAAAAAACCTCAAGCTGTGCGTATGCCGCCCCTTTGCTGCGTCGTCACCATGGTTCCCATGCTACTCTCCATCTCTTCAAAACTGGACAGACAATCACCCCTCTTGGTTCACACCCGCAAACGCCCCAAACAAACTAGCCGCACCCACCCAAGGACTCTGTAGGACCCCAGACAGCGCGCTCCAAGAAGTGACCGGGAAGCAGAAACGCGCGTCACGCACCTGAGATCTGGTCGAAGCCCGCGTCATTTCGGATCTCTGTCCGCGCGACACATAGTCAGCATTCGGTTCCTGGAGCAGGTTTAGAGCGCACGCACTGTATTTCCCGGCCATGGCTAGGGCGGGATGGGGTGTTCGGATCGCGTGCTTTGGGTCTTCGATGTAGTAAGAACGGAAGCGTGAGGTGGGTTTGCTGGATGACGCGCTGGGTTCAAGGTGTGGTTGTGGAGGGTAGATGGGGATCGGGATGGGGTGACGTTGGTGTCGTGGCTGCGATGTGGCTGCGTTGGAGGATGTGTGGCTTGGTG
The DNA here is from genome assembly GCA_025802455.2 of Iodosphaeria phyllophila. Classification (NCBI taxonomy): domain Eukaryota; kingdom Fungi; phylum Ascomycota; class Sordariomycetes; order Amphisphaeriales; family Iodosphaeriaceae; genus Iodosphaeria; species Iodosphaeria phyllophila. Next base: position 1,520 of record JAOYMO020068294.1, read on the forward strand.
GGTATGTTCTATGCATGCACAATTTTCGTGCAGGATTCAGGGGTTGGAATTCATACAAGTCGACGACACATTGTTCTGTTCAGGCGCCTGGGTTAGTTCGGTTATCCCATTAATTGCGACGGACCTGCACATCCCCCAAATACGGGTACTGAACCAAGTGCAGGTCCGTCGCAATTAACAGGATAGTGCTTGCTATCACGGGAATTGGGAATTTAGAATCGAATGGGATTGGTCACAAAGAATTGACACTTTTCACTCGGCAATGCAACGTCGCTCCTCCAACACTGATTGGTCTTGGTTCTGAAGTGACTCGATCAAAACAAAACTCGACCCCCTCAGGCCCGTGTATGGGCACTGACTACTTGCGTATTTGCGCCTTTCGCGGGTTGAGGTGGCCCACCGTCAAACATGGAAAGAGATCAATACGTACCGATATTATCTCGTAATTCATAGCAACTCAGCAGAGCTAAGAGCGGGCTATGACGAATCGCTAGGGACTTGCAAAATTTGAATCTTCGCGCAACTCCCTGGCGACGTGTCACGGCTGGTGGATGTTGAGCGGAAATTCTTGGCCTGTAGGTCCTACGAATCTCGGTTCTCATACTGATCTCCAATCCACCGTCAGCGACTCATACCATGAAGTCACGAACAGCCGCTCAGACGACGTACCTATTCACCAGATACTAGAAAGATAGGAAGAGTACATGAAGGGGAAAGTCGTAAAAAGGCATCTAGCATGGGACCCGAACACGTGACCTCCCGGCGTCAGCTACTAGAAATTGGGTCAAAATCTCGGGTGGCATGTTTGGAGGCGCAGTCGTGAATTGTATCGTGGCCTGCACAGTAGGAATGGGCGAATACTCCCGCGTACGGTACTACGTACTGATGTTCTGGCCGAGGAAATCACCCATTGATGATTCAGAGCAGCATTGGCTCATGCCATCATAGCAGCATGTTTCCCACCGATGACACGATGGATGGACCAGATGACCAAGTTAAGAAGGTAGGGGGTAATGTACACGAGATCTGGTCACCGGAGAATACGAAGGAACCATGTCATAGGCGAATGAGTCACTCATCTGAGGTCTCCTTTGATTCATTACGAGCACCTGCTTTCAAACACCGCATCGATATACAAGGCCACACTGGCGTCCAACTTTTGGAAAAAAGAGAAAGAAAAAAGGAATTTCCCGTCTATCTTCTTTTGTCACTTCTCAGCCCATAACTTGCTTTCTTGCGATGTGATCTTGGAGTCGCTTGCTTCAATATATAGTATGACCTAATGCGTTTATAAACGTAGCTGTGATGGTAAGTTTCCAGTTTCTCCTTTTCGATCATGGCTTTTGTTTATATGGATTTGATTCTGGATATTTTTATTCTCTATCGCTTGCTGGTTTGGCATGGGGCATTCTCGAGTCTTCAATCCTTTTCCTGCTCAATAATTTCCTACTGTTGTGGGACGGGAAAACTTGCGGAAAAGGCGCCGCAGTCTAGGCTGGTGAACACTCTTCTTTCTCAGTCCCATTGAACCATCGTCCTTGAAGGCTCTCAAGCGAGTATAGCTCCCTCTGATGCGAGTGCAGAAGCCGGACTAACACTCAGGCACACCATCTCATGCCAAAATAGCTTCATCCTCACAGGCGAACCTCATCCATCTTATCCAAGCAAGGGTTTTGTTACACGAAATACTCAAATTATCCTTGCTGGAACAGAACATCGTCTTCGGGAAGTTAGCCAGTTCCATCGCTTGACCTTGACTTCACCTTATCGAAGACAATGGTGATGTAAGCCCAAACCAGGCGAAGCATGACGCATCATTCTAGGGCATTGCCATTCCTTGAGAAAAGTTTTCTGTCTAGTATTTTTTCAATTTCATCAAAAGAGATTAACGATCATAGAAAGAACACAGATATGAGCTCAACATAGCTCCGCATCAGTGTGTAGTACCTCAGTGAGGAGTCGATACTTTCGGTCCATGCAGGGCTAGTGAGGCCAAGAAATGCAAGCAAGTCGGTGAAAACCCTTGTCTGGTAATCATGGGTGTTACTCATCGAGCTGTTTCTTTTCGTAATGGTCTTGGTTTGAGGTTCTTCTACATGTCTACTTGGTGTCATATCGGCCCATAGTAGGCCATGGTCCATTCTTCTCGTCTTCATTGCGCTTGTCACGATAAGACCCAAGAGCGCCAGCAATAATCTTCGTGGACGAGATAAAAGCCGAAGCGAGTAGATTGGGCGCATGGGCTGCTCACGATGTATAAGTTCGACCGGTTCTAAGACACGAAACGTGGACGGCTCAGACGCGGAGTTAAAACATGTTGTGGTGAGTGTCTCGCACTATCCCCACTGAAAATATCATCACTGGCTTGTCTCTCTCAATCTGAGCAACAACCGCATCAACGGCTGTGTATAACACATCTTTCAAAGTGCCATTTTAGCGCTGGAATCGCTCTGTGTACTGCGATGCCAACTCAAGACTAGCTGTTGGACATCAGGGAGGCTATGCACCAGAACTGGGCCGTGACTACATATCCATTTTACGCGAACTGCTCCTGATCAGGGTGAACTGGCACGACTATAGAGATGAGCCTTTCCATTGCCACGATGAAGGAAAAGTCGGCGAAATCGGAGGACCAGTCCTCTACTTCAGCCTTGAGAACATCTTCCGGAGGTTCTCTTTCCATTATATAGCATCAGATGGCCTCATCACTTCCCGGCAACTTCCTTAGAGCAGGTGGGGATTTCGACGTTCTCGCCGAAGGCTACAGCTCCAACTGGCTCTACCCAGTGTTTGCCCATCAGTCTGCGCAGTCGCTTCTCATCAGAGAGGCTCAGTTCCATGGACAAACAATCTGGAACATGGTCTTCTCCGCACCCGACGACGCACAGCTAAATTTTCGTACGCTCTCGTATGGGAATAGTAGTATTGGTTTTCCGAGGACGCATGCCCTTATTGAGATCCGGCCACCTGCCACCTTCACGATTCCTCTTCCGATGTCAAGGCATGCCGACGATCTCCTGTCGCCACAAATCGTTATCGCCCTGGATCTTGCTAATTTACTCCTCCTCCCTTGTTGATCTACTTGCAATGTTTTCATGGACGTTAAATGCCTTCCAAAGCCCCTGGACGGGATTAAACCAGGGTTTGCTATCGCAACAGCTGAGACAGCGCTCGCTGTATCGACTTCACATGTATTGGCGCTAGAATACCACCTCCAAGCAACGACCGATCCAACCCGGGGCTTAGTGCTTCATCTGCACACCGGTGCCCAATCTTTCTCAACCCCTTCCCCCCACCCACCGTCGCCAGCCGCTGTAATGCGTGGATTTACTAGATACGTTGCCGATTTTCAACCCAAACCATCTTCTTTTGAGCATACGATCATTCCCGTATGCGGCAGCTCGCTCAACTAGGGTTGGCTGCCAGAGTTCGCGATCCCAATCGTTTCCGGTTAGTTTTCATCGTTGATGGTGTCCATGTCCGCCTCAAGCCTTCGCAACACCATGTATAGGTTCAAAACTGACTGATGAGTTCTCGTGAGATCTAGGACACTGGCGCATGCCGGTCGCCAAGACGATTTGAGCTGCACGATCAACTCTGAGCCCACTAAAAACGCATGTACTAAGATTCTGTGCATATCTCATCGTGCACTGTTGTTATACTTGGCATATAGTCATTGAAACTTCCATTCTCATGGCATCGACTGCCATAGTCCTTCAGCCACTGACTTCAGCTTCCATTGCTGCTTTCATCATCCACCGCAAGAGGTTTGAACTGGCGTTGCCCGCTGAAGACGCTATTTCGGATTCAACGTAGACATGTCGGTGGTTAAATACCGACTTAATGGGCGTATTCAGCCATCGGTCCCAACATAATCGCTCCGCTGACATCCAGAATAGTCGTGACAAATACATCACAAGAGGTGTTCAGACACAAATCGAAGACACAGAGCGTGCCGAGACTCAGTTTCAAGGCCCATAGCATGAGGACCAACATGCAAGTGCCAAAAACGCTATGTCCGCTATGCCTCATACCGCTTGGCTCCGTTTCACTAGGTTCAAGGGCATTGATATCAATACAGCGGCATCGAATAGCTCTAGGGCCACAATGGAAAGAATATTTATGTCGATAAGAAGAGGATGCAAACCTAGAGGCTGTTCCGGAGCTTCCAGCCATATCAGATGGGATACAGGTTGCGGAAGACGACCTGTCTACTGTTGCTCTACGCTGGCTCAAGAGAAGGCCACGCTAAACGACCAGGGCAACCCAACACACAAATCAGCAGATCCGTCCAGGCCTTCGTGGAATTATCATCCTTACACGGCAGCTCGCCCATCCCGAGTCAGTTGTTAGAGCTAAACATCACATACCGGCAGCTCAATACCCCGAAGGAGAAATACAGGGTACATGGCCGCCAGTGCAAAGACAGTCAGGCCAAGAGGATCATCAACGGACAATGTTCGGGGGCCAGGGCTGTCCTACCATCGACTGACTATCTACGGGAGGATGGATACCTCGAAGAGAGCAGCCTCAAGACAATGAACAGAGCTATCAAATCCGTCATCTAGAATTCGATAGCCTCATTGTCTACCAGCTCTGTTTGACAGAACTTGACTACACCATATGCACGAGCGACGTCTACAGCAACAACCACGAATACGTGTACGCGATATACTGGACATGCTGGTTGTCCCAGCATGCTGCTCACCACCTGAACCGTGCTATGGCCATACCACTAGCCTGGCCTATCGCGAGGTCTAGGGCTCGTCAACTCTTGCTATCCGCATGGAGTCCCCGTCTCATGGATTGGGCTTCCTGCACGCCTTTTCCGAAATCGCAACGAGCCCGTCGATGATCTCCTACACGGCCATGGCAGAAGCTTCTTTGACTAGCCTTATTGTTTGGCACGAGAACAGGATTGGGGAAACACAGTGAGGACTTTCGCAGAAAACAGGTCATCATGTCTGGGCCTGCTAGCAGCGTGCATGTCGAGCTGCGAGAAGGGGCAGAGGAGAAGACTGAGTACCTTTGGGTGAATACATGTGAACTATAGCGTCCACTATGAGGGGGGGAAAAGGTGTTTACTGTGGAGGCGAAGTTGGCTGGAATGACATGGATTGCGCTGGTGTCATGGCTACGTAAAAGCGGATTGTCAGTTGAAATTTATCACGAATAGAATTGCCGCGGCGAGACTGTAGATGTGCACTAAGATCATCCTATTCTGTATAGATGAAAAAAGAAAAAAAAAAATGCTCTACCCAAATCCTGAAAGCCCATCCCTGACCAACCATACGAACTAGAGTGCTCGTCGGCGGCTCGAATGAGCTAGGAATGAAAGCGAATATTTGGATCATGGCGTATTGGTGTATTGCTTCAGCTATTTGCTGATGTAGTCAGTCTAGGGAATCAAGAATAGGTAGAAAAAATGCCCATTTCCGAGTTAGTGACCCTCAATATTGCAAAAACGAAGGATTGCAGGATTACAGCAACCGCGTGATCAAAGCTCTTCATGGTGAGTAGTCAGGACGATACCGGAGTAATTACAAGGCAGTTCTCGGTGTCTGCTCAACCTGCCGCAACTCGAACTCGAACTTTCACTCAGTCGTCTTACAATGAAAAGGAACGAGAAGTCACTTCTACGTGTGAAAAGTCATACAGGCACGGCGGATTTCACAGCCCGCATGGCCTACTACTGAAAACACCGAGCTCAGAGTTTCCGTATGCTCATGGCAAAGTCTTGGCACAGGAAAAGTTACTGATGCACAACCAAACCCCCCCCCCCCTCATCACATGAACAAATCCCACCCACCCATCTCCTGCTCATCCCTCAATAATGATTCCTCCCCCTCCCCCTCCAAGCAAGCGGCGTCTCGGGCAGCTCCTCCCCCTTCCTCCACGCACCCTCCGGCACGCCGCCCGCCCCCCGAAACGAAGGCCTCTCGAACCCTCCCCTCCCGCCCCTGACATACCCCCCACTACTCCTCCTCCCCCGTCCATACCCACCCTCCCATCTCCCCCCATGATACCCACTACCACCACTACCAACAGCGCCCTCGCCCTCGCCATCGCGATCCCACCGCGCCAAAACCGGCGGGGCAAACGCCGCAGCCGCAGATACAACAGCGCCGTCCTCGCTGCGCGGGGGCAAGACAGCGACGAGGACGAAGTCGCCGGGCTCGACACGGAGCTCGTCCAGGGTGCAGGAGGCGCGGTCGTCGTCCGCGAAGCCGTCCAGCCCGGCGTCGTCGGTTCCGAGGCCGCCGGCCACGACCACGCTGCCGAGGTCTTTGGCCTGGAAGCGTGGCGGAGGCGGAGGCGGAGGCGGAGGCGGAGGCGGCGACGGCGGGGTCTCGGCGTCGGAGTCCGAGGCGCTGGGGTCGGAGCCCCGGGGGTCGCCGTGGTGGTGGTAGCCTGGGCGCGCGTCCGAGGCGGGGATCGGGATGAGGAGGCGGAAGGCTAGGCGGGTGCCGGGCTCGAGGGAGGAGAGGTCCGGGGTGGGTTCTGCGGAGGGCGGGGAGGCCGTGAGGAGGAGGAGGAGGAGGAGGTGGAGGAGCTCGGCGAGAGTGGTTTCGGGCCAGGCGTGCAGGGTTATGTGTGGGGGGAGGGAGGGTGTGGTGGGTTTGGTGAAGTCGGATAGGGCGGGGAAGGATTGCCGGCGGGGGAAGAGGCGGAGGGCGAATGGGGTGCGCGGGACGTGCTGGTCCATTTTTCTTTTTGCTGTTTTTCTTTTCGGGGTTTGGTGGTAGGGGGAGGGAAAGGGGGGGCGAGGCCCCGTTGTGAGGGAGTGAAGTCGCCCAGGGTTCGGATATGACGATGCTTGGATTTTTGCAGTGGAGATACGCTCTCTTCAACGCAGGGCTTTCTATCCGGAAAAATGGGAAACTAAACAGCTTGATAGTAAGCCAATCCACCAAGATAGAGAGAGTCGCCGATGCGGCCGTTGTTCGTCGTCTTGGCTGCTCTGTGTTACGCAGCAATCGCAGACCAGCAATCGGAGGAAAGTGCGAACCCCCCGGTTTTTCTGCGAATTCGAAACTGATTAACTGAACAACTTTGAAGAATCAGGCATTTCCTAAGAAATTAAAGCTCTCTTGATTCATCTATCCGAGGTCAATTGGTTGCAACACTTGAGTAAAGTCACTGAAAAAAGGGAGTTGTTGAACTAGCTAGCTGCATGGAAGCCGCGCAGCGGTTTAGGAGATACAGGGATGACCGCGGCGGGCCAACCGGGTACCGTTTCCATCGCGCGCGCAACTACAGTATCCCCGCAAGCTGCAGAACTGCTGGAACACCGCCGTAGAACCCGCAACTGTCAAGGCGAAGTTGGATTCCCATCCATCTCAAGCCAACCTCAAACCACGCCCTCACTATCAACTCAACGCGCGCAGCCCTCGCCGGGTCTTGAACACCTTTTAGAATAGACAATTCAACAGCAAAACCCACCGCGACCACACAACCATGGACTTCGCCGCCCTCATGTCCAAGGAGATCGCGAAAGCGAAACCCGCCTCCAACGCCGCACCCGCACCCGCACCCGCACCCACACCCGAAACCACCACCACCACCACCACCACCACAACCACAACCGAAGCCGCACCGTCCAAATACCTCCGCCGCGCAGACATGGAAGCGCAAAGACGCACGGCCTACCTGACCAGCCAAGCGGCGCTGGAGAGCAAGCGGGCGGCCAAAGCGGCGGAGAAGCGGCAGCGCGAGGACGAAGCCGCGTCGGAGGCGCGGCAGCGCGACGAGAAGCGGCGCAGGCTGGAAGAGACGACGCGCAGGCGCCGCGAGGAGGCGGAGCTGGAGGAGGAGAACCGGCGGCGCAGACGGCTGGGGCTGCCGGAGAAGAAGAAGAAAGCCTGCGGGAGCCAAGAAGAGGAGGCGGAGATCGATGCGGATGGCGGCGGGGGCGATGGCGATGGCGATGGCGAGGATGTGTCGGAGGAGGAATTGGTGCGGAAGTTGCGCGAGCTCGGCGAGCCCGCTACTGTGTTTGGGGAGACGCATGCGAGGAGGGTGCGGCGGTATCGTCGCTTGACGCGCAAACAGGACGATGACGATGACGATGGTGATGATGGTGATGATGGCCAACCGCGCCGACCTATCCCTACCTCTCTCAAGCTCGTCGAGGAAAAGCACATGCTGGTCCCCGAGAGAGTGCCCCAGGACAAGGCCGGCCGGGTCTACCTGTTCCGCCAACTGGCATCTTATTTCTCCATGGTACTCCGGGAATGGGAGACGGCCCTGGCCCGCGAAGCCGCCCATCAACAATCCGCCTCCTCCTCCTACTCCTCCTCTTCTAGCCACCTGGACCCGCCGACCTTCGCCTCCAAAGCCGCGCACAGCGCCCTCGTGCACAGCCGGTCCAACATGGTGCCGCTATTCCGACGCTTCGAAACGGGGGAAATCGACGACGACATTCTGGTCCCCGTCGTGGAGATCGTGCGGGCGGCCCAGGAGCGCCGCTACGTGGACGCCAACGACGGGTACTTGAGGCTGAGCATTGGCAAGGCGGCCTGGCCCATCGGTGTCACCATGGTGGGTATCCACGAGCGTAGCGCGCGGGAGAAACTGCATAACGGGGAGCGGGGACACGTGATGGGAGACGAGGTGACCAGGAAGTATTTGCAGAGCATTAAGCGGTGTTTGACGTTTGCGCAGGTGAGATGGCCGCCGGAGGATGTGAGGCAGTTGATGGGATAGGGTAGAGTAGGGTAGGGTAGAGTAGGGTTGGGTAGTTTTGGCAACTGTTTCTATTTTTTTTTTTAGAATTCATCATGAATACATTTTTGTCTCTGATTATGCTGCATTCCGTTTTGGAGAAGAGCGCCCCCCCCCCCCCCCCCCCCCCCCCCCCCCCCCCCCCCCCCCCCCCCCCCCCCCCCCCCCCCCCCCC
>JAOYMO020068382.1:0-40149 GCA_025802455.2 Iodosphaeria phyllophila
TACCACACCGAATAGGCCATGCCCCTACAAAACCAACCATTTGTGCAATTGCTTCGGGATAGCGGGCAACCATATGCCGGGGCTTTGGCTTATTACTACTACACCGGCACGCTCAACGAAGCGACCGTATATCAGGACGGGACGCTGTTCCTGCCCCACGAGTTCCCCATCATTGCCGACGCGTCGGGCCGCTTTCCTGCGGTTTTTCTTGATCCGGCAATTATTTACCGCGTGATTTACAAAACCTCTGGTGGCACGGTTCTCGAAGACATCGACGCGATTAGCGGCAGTTCATCGATATCCACCAACGACATCAACGACGGTGCGATCACGACTGAAAAGCTGGCCACGAATGCGGTAAACACGGCCAAGATACAAAATCAGGCGGTTTCCAACGCGAAACTTGCGGCAATGCCAGCCAAGAGCATCAAGGGCAATGATGGCGCATCGGTGGGCGACGCTAAGGACCTTAGCGTAGGGGATATGTACTCCCTGCTTGGGACCTTTGGCGGAGACGCGGGGACGGGGGGAACGCCGGGCTTTGTTCCCGCTCCACCTGCGGGTTCGGCTGCGGCTGGTAAGGTGGCCTTGGCTGCGGGCGGGTTTGGGCTTGTCGATTTGTCCAAACAGATATCTGTTGTGCAGGGAACGGGAACGTCCCCGCGCTACCGCGTGCTTGGCAACGTCATGGAGTGCTGGGGCGTTATCAGCGGGATTACCACGGATGCCACTCAGACGGTGAACTTCCCCAACGGGGGTTTTGCTGCGGGATCAACAACAAATGACATCGGGATTGCCCTGACGGCGGTTTATACCTTTGGTGCCAGCAGCGAGGCGGTTCCGCAACTGGATAGCTCCAGCAGCGTTACCTCAACCTCTTTAACCGTGCGCAACAAGAACGTTCAAAATAGCCCGGCTATTGACGTCAAGTGGTATGCGATAGGGCCGAAATAAATGACCAGCATCAACCTTTCTGGCCGCACCTCGCAACAGCAGGTGGATCAGGCGCTTAACGACTCGGTCATTCGCTATGACGAGCCGCAAAGCCTTCTTGCCGCACAACAGACACAGGCCTTGACCAATATCGGGGCCGCGCCTCTTTCTTCAATTATTAAGAGGTATCTCACCGACATTCCGGGCGTGACTACGGGGATTAACGGAAACGCGGCGATAAACGGCTTCCTGATCAACGCCGCGCTTCCGGGCCTGTTCTATTTGCGCCCAGACGAGTTTATTCCATCTACGCAAATCTTCCTCCCCTCGGGATCGGCAATCATTTACGATGGTCCGGTCACGCGTAGGCCTAGATTTTACATGCCTGCGTCCGTCTACAATAATACGGTTCCACTTATCCCAGCGTCTGCGGCCAATGGATCGGGTGCGCTGTTCAAGGCGTGGGGATCGACTACCAGCGCCCTTTCGCCGGTTGATAGAGTCCAACTTGAGGGCTTCATCATCGAGAGCGAAGTCGCCGACGGGCGCGCTCTAAACGCCATCGCCTTCCGCAACGTGACCAATTTCCAGTTAAACGGCCTAGAGATTTTTGGCCTTCCATTGGGATTTGCGTTGGCTCTGGACTCTGTTAGGGGCGGACTTATCGACAGTCTTTATGTCCACGACAGCGTGACCGCGTATGGCGGTTATGGCACGCTCTCTTCGGCCATCAACGTGACGGCAGTTTCGTTCGATGACAACCGATCGAGCGACCTTGGCGTCCCCGTCGCATCCTCACGCGTGACGATTAGGTCTGCAACGGTCATCAACATGACCATGACCGGTTCCGCGCTTTCAACATATGGTCCGCAGACTGACGGCTTCACTTTCAACAGCGGCTGTCAGGACATTACCGTCACTGACGCTCATGTTGACCAAACTGGCGAGGCGTTTGACATCCAGGGCCTGCGCATTGACGTCAAGGCGGCAACAATTCCCACGGCCTATGGGGCTGGCATAAAACTCTATCACGGCGCAAAAGACTGTGCAGTTGACGCTAAAATAGGCAAGGTTGGTCTATCGCATGTCTTTATTGGCGGATCTAATGCGACCGGTGTGGGAGACACGCAAGGTAACCGCATTTATGCCACTTGTGACGGCTTCATCGATCCGGCAAGCAACTACTTCGCCAGTTCGACGCAGGCCTGTGTTGCCTTGTCTGGTAGCTCCGGCTTCACGCACAAGGCGCAGTACAACTACGTTCAAGCTACCTGCGACGCGTCGGTTAACGGCGACTACGTGGCCCGCGATGATCTAATGTGCGAGAACAACATCTTTGACATTCTGGTGGTCGGCGCTGGCGCTTCAGGAATTTGCGCTAACTTCTCGTCCATGACGAATAAGTTCCGCATGCGCAGCCCGTCTAATTGCACAATTACCCTTACGCTGGCCACCCAGACCGCGCCGACAAGCTCAAGTGTGCAGTTCAAGCCGGACACCGTGACTGTCGATTCCTATTCGCAATACAGCACGAGCACGGGCCGTTATGTTGCCAAATATCCCCATCGGGTGCGCGTCTCAGCGCGTGTCCGCAATGCGAATACATGGACGACTGGCGACGGCGCGTCTCTGCGTATTCGCGTGAACGGAACGGAAGTGAGCGGCGGGGCCAATCAGCCCTTGGTCACCGGCCAACCCGTCATCAACGAAACTATCGTCTGCGAACTCAATACGGGCGACTACATCGACCTGCTGCTTGTGAACGGATCGGCCACAAACTCCTTCGTAATCGGGGCCAATGGCGCTACAACTTACGCCTGCATCGAAGAGCTTTAAGGAGTTAAAATGTCTATAGGGGATAGGATCAAGGGCGATCTGACGAGTCAGGGGCAGGTTTCAGACACGTTCTGGCCGGCTATACGCACGGCAGATGTCAACATGGGGGCGTTCAATGTCTGGATTTCGGGGCCGTTCGTCGGCTCCTGTAACTTGCAGCGCACGCCGGATAACGGCGTAACCTGGTACGACCTGGTGACGCTGGGCGTCAAGATGAATGTTTATACCGTTCCCGGCTCCGAGACCGTTCAGGAGGCCCAAGCGGGTATGGGCTATCGCATCATCTGTACCGCGCTCGCGAGCGGCACTATCCACTACGATGTAGGATAGCGCAATGTTCTTCGATCAGCACGCCCGAGCTATTGCGGTTACCGCCAAGACGACAGCGGAAACGGCTTCCTCGACAGCCACGACCGCATCAACCGCCGCGTCCAATGCGCAAGTTACGGCCAACAATGCGGGTACGGCTGCCACCTCGGCACAGACCACGGCCAATAACGCCCAAACGGCGGCGGGGAACGCCCAGACCACGGCGAACAATGCCTTTACTGCGGCCCAGGCGGTGGCGGGCGTGTGGAAGGACATAAAGTCCAATCTGGCCACCAATTCAAGCGGTGTCTGGACGCGGACCTATGCAACCGACTTCTGGACCGGAACCACACAGGCAACGGCCCCCTCGATCAACGCAAATCCCGTCATGGCGGCGGGAACTGGCGCGTTTAACTGGACGGTTGCCAAAACCTACAACTCCACCCTAAGACAGTGGACAATTACGATCACATTCACCAAGATTACACCCACGATCACAATTGCGGTTCTGGGCGTCGTCAACATCGTGACCGCTTCCGGAGTCGTTAATTTCGACTACTCGGCAGCGGAGCAAAATGCGGCATAGGAGATAACATGACTGACAATTCTTATATTATTCGTGGGGTTTTCGACAGCGTTGGCTCTGTATCTCAGCACCTTGTACCGCGTTCGGTTTCGGCCTCTGAAACGACCGGCCAGTATGTAGTAGTAAACCTGGCGTTCGATTGGACGGGCTCTGTGCGCCTTCAGTCTCGTACTAACAATACTACGACATGGACAGATGTTGCGACCTACACGACAGGGGGCAGCTTCCCAACCGTGGCGACCAACGGCCTGACATATCGCCTCATTGTGGGGGTAATCGCGAGTGGGAGAATTGCTTATTCGCTTTTCTCCAAAAACTTCTCGGATATGGTTTCTGTGGACGATCCGCAATACCAAAGGGCGTGGGCCGCAAGTTTTTTTCTTAACGGTAAGGGGACGACCGTTACCCTGTCAGGTGGCGGCACGTCATCTCAAACAGCCACGGCCAACGGATATGATAGTGGCACAACTGTGACATTCCTGAAAAATGGGGTTAGTACTGGAGTAACTGGGGTTGCAAACGTTTCAAAGGTTGCAACGGGCGCTTTGACGGGGCTGGCAAACAATGACCTTGTGACCGCTCAAGGCACCGTTACTAGTAGCGCCGCAACGGTTGCATCTTCTGCGGCGGCCCCGCTGACCCTGCCCATCACATCTAATCTTGTTTCCGCCTACAGCGTAATGCGCCTGAACGGCTACAACGGCGCGGCGGCCCAAGTACAAAAGGCAACCGACAGCAGTGTGACCGATATCGGATTTAACTCTTCTCAATTCATAGACGGGGCGGCAGCCGATACGTTTGGCGGTGGAGCCGTGGTTGGCTTCAGCAAATGGTATGATCAAGTTGGTTCCTTCCATCTGCTAAATGTCCCTGGCGCGTCGTATGGTAGCGCAACTGGCGCACTGGCGTCTCAACCGGTTTCAACGCCTCTAACCGAATATCAGGGCATCCGCCCCTTGACTTTCGACGGCGACGGGCTGACTGGCGACAAGGTTGCTTGCTGGATGCGCACCTCTGGTGGCGCACCCGCGCTGGACCGAATCACTATGACGGTTTACGGGGTAATTGGCGTCCACAAAACTCGGGAAAACGCTGCCATTTGGGAGCTTTCTGATGCGGCATTTGGCACCTCCTATGGGAGGGCACTGATAAATACATCTCCTCCGTCAGTTGATAACGGCACGGGCTCTCTGCAAACAGCCAATTACTTCCGGCGTGGTGTTCAGGCCTTTTGTGTTTCGCAGACGGCTAGCCAAATGATTGTTCGCGTAGGTGAGCGAGAAAAGGTAATCAATATCACCGCTACGCCAACGACCTCGCAAGCAATTGCGGCGCTCTCCCTTGGGAAAATCATTTTTTCGGCTGCGTACACCGGAGGCATAGACTGGTTTTTCAAGGCGCTTTACAGCGTTTCGCATACATCGTCACAAATGCAAAGCATGGAAGCCGCACTTATGTCGGCGTTCTCCATACAAGCAAAAAGCGTCTTTACAACAGCGATTAGCTATGCGGGGTGCTCGCTCGTTTCAGCTTATGGCGTAACCAAGAACCAGAGCCCACCAACAACAGCTGGGTTTGGCTCCGCATCTGGCGTTTTCACTAATTGGGAGTGCTTCCCTATGGCTGTTGGCGGGCAGACTCTTGCCACGGAATACAGTCAAAGGGCTAACTCCACAGGGTCCCTATATGACGGCACAAAAACTTTCTTTGTGTACTTTATGGACATGCCAACAAACGACCTTCGGAACGCGACATTCACCAGCCAAGCAGACGCCGAGGCGTGGGCCACCGATTACTTTGGCACCACCACAGGTGCCAGGGCAGCGGGTGGCGGTGCTGCGCAGTCTGCGGTGACGATGCCGATGATATCGTATTACAAGGGTCTTGGCTCTAATGTTAGGGTGATCGTCCCTACGATTCTGAATGCGGGCGCTGGTTTGTATTCTACAGCCAACTTCAGAAGTTATGCTTATGCCAAATACAACGGCTTAGTTTCCTCGCAAGCGTCATCTTTAGGATACACCGTGTCGGATCGTGCATCAATTGCGACCTTTAATACGCCAACGACAACAAACTATCTATCCGACCTTTTGCATCTTAACGATACCGGCTCTCCGATCATGATGGCGACTGACAAGGCGGCAATTCAAGTGGCGGCCGTCTGATGGGGCCCGTCTTCGGTCTATGTGGCCCCATAAATCCCGGTCAGGATGCTTTCAATCGCATGAAGGCATCCGGCTGGAGGGAATATCGTTTTGACGCCAACATCACGCCGGATGCAACTTCGGCAACGCTCTCTGGCATAAGCGCAATGCTGCCTATGTCCAGGGCTGCCGGGGTAACCCTAAGACCGATCCTGTTCACGCCATTTCAATGGTCGAACGGGAACGCTACAGGGGTGAACCTCTATGATCAGGGCTATAGGGCCGCCTACATCTTGGCCGACACCTTTTACAAGGACATCGACACGATTGAGTTGGGCAACGAGATCAACCTCTTGCGGCTCGATGCCTCGGGTAACCAGATGTACGGAAAGGGGTGGACGGCGGCGGAGTTCGACACGCCTTTGATGCGTAACTGGGCTCTGCTTCTTCAGGGCATGACCGACGCTATCAACAAGGTGAATAAGGTTCGTGGCTCGAAAATCCACAAGACGCTCGGCACGACATCGACCATGTTCGGCTTCCTCGATTTCATGCGGGCGCACAAGGTCGACTGGACCAAGATCGGCTATCACTACTACGCGCGCCTGACTGATAATCCGCATAGCTATTGGGGTGGTGTTAAGCCTAACTTCGACCTGTTCAAAAAACTGGATAGCTACGGATGGCCAGTGACCTTCAACGAAGTTAACGCGGGTGAAATATACGACCTGAACGACCCAAACGTTAAATACGACGACGCGGCAGCAAACAAGAGCCTTGCCGCGACCATCAAATATCTGCGAGACGGCACATTCAAGAACCTTGAAAGCGTGCTGTTCTATAACCTTTATGACCAGCCGCAGAAAACGGGGGCAGAGGCCGCATTCGGCCTGCTGAAAAACACCACCACTGAAAAGCCATTTATGGCGACTATACGCAAGGCTCTGTCGTGAAGCGTGATTATCAGACTCTTGATGCTATCGTGGTTTGCTGGGTCTTGGGCATTATCAGCTTCTCGGTCTGGGCCTTTGCCGTGCTGAGCATTCCACAGGCAAACTTACCGATCTTGGCGGGTCTGGTCTCGGGATTGGTCAGCGCGGTAATAGGGGCGTATGCGGGTTTTCGTTGGGGCGCTTCTCAAGTTGACAAGCCGCACCAGGGCGCGCCGGGCACGGCATCCGTTTCTATACAGGCCACCACAGAGGCGGCTCCAACCGTTTCGGGAGAGGACAAATGAGAACATCTGACGCAGGTGTAGATTTTATCAAGAAGTTTGAGTCATTTGTTGCAAAGCCTTACTATCCCACGCCGCACGACGTTCCAACGATTGGCTACGGAACAACCGTTTATCCAAATGGAAAGATGGTCTCAATTCGCGACGCGGGCGTATCCCCATCAAAGGCGGTTGAGTATCTGCAAAATGACCTTGTCCATTGCGAAAAAGAGGTCTCTGCATATGTCCATGTCGATCTAAAGCAGGCGCAATTCGATGCGCTTGTGAGTTTCGTTTACAATGTCGGAGAAACGGCGTTTGAATCATCAACGCTTCTGAAGCGCCTAAATGCTGGCGCTCAAGAAGAGGCCGCAAACGAGTTTCTTCGCTGGAACAAGCAGAAGGGGGCCGTGCTCGCCGGTTTGACGCGTCGTCGTCAGCAAGAGCGCGCTATGTTCCTAGGTGAATCGTGAACCCGATAATCACCCACGGCGCAGCGGCCTTTGGAGGGCTTGTTATAGGCCTCTCTGGTGGCCTCCTGTGGGCACATGAGCACCAGCAGGTTAAGATCGTCAAGGAGCACGATAAAGCCGTTCAAGAGGCTCGCATATCCGAGGACAAGGCCCAGTCCGTCACCTCAAGCGTTTCGACCAGTGCGGAGTCTAAGGTCGCTGACACGCGTATTGTCTACCGCACCATAACCGAGAAGGTTCCCGAGTATGTCACCGTCAAAGCTGATTCTGCCTGCGTTGTGCCTGTTGGCTTTGTCCGCCTGCACGACGACGCCGCAACCGGGCGTTTGTCCGAGGTTTCCGCTCCCTCCGGCAAATCTGATGACGCCGCCTCAGGCCTTGCGCTCTCTACCGTCGCCAGCACCGTCGCCAGCAACTACGGAACCTGCCGCGAAGACCAAATAAGGCTTGCCGCTTTACAGGAATGGGTTAATTCTCAAGCCCGCATTCAGGAGAAATAAATGCCATACGAAATCACCCAAGAAGAGATTCAGGAGGCCGCTGAGAAGTTCTTTTGGCCGATCATCGAAGACGCCAAGGACCTGCCGGACAGCCCCGAGGCTTCGGCCCTTCGTCGCAAGATTCATGCGTTTCACCTGCACATCAACAAGCTGATGGCGGACAAGGGCGTGCAGCCGCTTAGCGGAGGGACTGGGGCCGGCAAGGACCCGCCTCCTCCTCCCGGTAGTGGGGGCTAAACGATGTCAGTAGCTGCATGGTTTTTTGTGGGGACGATGGTAACCTATGCAATTGCGCATCTGAGTAAGCGTCATGCGTTGCGATCCGTGGCGGGCCTTCTTGGTCTGTCATGGCTCGCCTGCAACCTTGTAACGAAAGCTGGGGTCTGGTGGCCTCAGCTTTCCGTGTTCCATATTCCGGTTCAGATGGGCGTCTACGCCCTGATTGACGTCGTGTGGCTCTACCTTATTCTGTGGGCCTGCCGCAACTCCCGCGAGGGTTCTTACCTGCGCTGGCCGATGGCCATATTCTATCTGACATCACTGTGCGCCCATAGCGTCGCAGTGATACTGTACCTGATAAACTCCGGGCTTGCCGCTTCAACCGCAGCAACGTATTATAACTCACTTGACGTAATATTCGCGTTGGAGTTGTTCAGCGTTGGCATATATGGCGGTGGCATTCTTGCTTGGGATATTTACAGCCGCTATCGTACTGCCATGTCTCTATCTTGGGGTGTCGGCAGTCATTCGAGCGTTGACCAGTGACAGAAAAGACCCCGGCGCAAAAAAGCACAAAGGCTTATGACCAGATCAACGACAGGGGCGGGCTTCTGGACGGGTGGGACAACCACGAACTCCGAATCAAGTCTCTTGAACGGTTCATGGCTCTATGCGTCGGGGGCTCTATCGTGGGTGGGGCTGTGGTGGCCTTCGGGCTTGATATCCTCAAGAAGCTTATCTTGCACCCGTGAGCGTTTGACATGAACCAGACAGGCCTTGCGGAGGCCCTACAGGCCCTTGCAGAGGTCAGGGCGCTAAAGGATGCCTTCGGTGCAAATAGCATCGTCGTTACCCGCGCTCTCGACCGGATAGAAAAGGGCCTAGCTGATCTGGCTGAGTCCAAGAATGTCGATGTTAAAGACCTCTATGACGAGATCAAGGAATTCCGCAAGGAGATGGCCGAAGAAGCCAAGGGTCGCGCCCTCAGAGAGAACGCAACCCTTGTAACGGTCATCATGACGCTGGCGGGTATGGTCTATAACTTCATTACGACAACGCATCACTGATCTTCTTGTAGAGTTCTGCGGCGGCGCGGATTTCTCCCACCGTAAGTTCTCTCATTTCGTAATTCATGTGCGCGATACGGTTATTGCCAGGCTTACGTTGACCTGTCTCCGGAACCAAGGTGGCAAAAGGTTCCAACACCTCCCCAGCCTCTGTAAGCAGGGAGCGGAAGGAGTCACGCTTTGACCTGAGCCTTTTGATTTGCTCGTCTTGAAGCCTGATAGTGTCGTCCCGACATTCAATTCCATCTGGAACTGATGCGCGATCCTCTGGCAGGACTGAAATCCACGCAGGCTCGCCTTCATTCAGAACTTGCCATACGCCATCAATTTCGAGCCGCTTATGGCAGCGCTCCACCTCCACCTGTAGGCGGCGTATCTGCATTGGCATTTCGCATAGGTCTTCATGAGCGTCAGCTAGTTTCCGGCTGAGGACGCCAATGAAGGTGGTTTCACGCAACATCTCCACCTCTGCCCTAAGTTCTGCCTCTCTGGCTTCGTGGGCCTCGCGCTGGACGGCAAGGGACTCTAGGGCGAGCCTTGTCGCGAAAACATCGCCGAAGCCCTCCATGCGCCCCGCTTCGAGTTCATACGCGCACGATAACGATCCACGGCTGCGCGCTACAGCCGCCAGCGCATCTCGGTCCTGTTGTGATGGTGTGGTCATTTGCGTTTATCCTCATAAAATCCACTGGCATAGCGCGTGCATCTGGTGTCGAATTTTCCGGGAAAAAAGGCATTCCATCGCCAATTTACGGCAGTGCGAACTTTGAGTCTGGTCAGATTGAATTGAAATCCGGGCTTTCGTTTTGCGTGTTTACCGGGATAATATGGCTTCATCACTTCGGAGCCCTTTCGGTGAGGGAGCGGGCGCAGGCGGTGCACACGTCGTTGTCAGGATCGGTCGGCCCTACTTTTCCACACTCGCCACAGAAATTTGCGAGATCGCCGTTGCTGTTTTTTGGAGTGAATTGCGGAAAGTCCACCCACGCCTTGCCTTCGTCGGCGTCGAACATGGCTTGAACACGGTTCTGTATCCTTGAAGGCCAGATCATCACGCGTCTCCCAGGGCTTGGCGGCCTGCGTCGGTGATAATCAGGACGCCCTCTTTTTCCCATACGCACAGACCCAGAGCGACCAGTTTTTGCGCGGGCCTGTACGCGGGAGTGCATCGCCTATCACCCGAGGCAACGTCCCGCAGCAGTTCGAGCGCTGCCTCTGTCAGCTTATCCATTCCCGCCTCCCTGTTTCGGCGGGATGTTCATTTGCCGAAGAGGCTCAACGAAGTAATCCAGCGAAACGTCCATGAAGACAGAAAGCGCGTAAAGGTCGGAAATGCCGATATCATGGCGACCGCTTTCCCGGCGGGACGTTACGTTCGGGTGCTCGCCCATAAATTCAGCAACGACGGCTTGAGTCACGCCTAGGCCCTCACGCCATTCCTTCAAGCGTCCAGCTACACAGGCATTAATCGCATTGCACGCGATGACGGTGTGAAAACGATTATCGGCCATTCCCACCTCCCTGTGCGAGGGCGGCGGAAAGGATGCCCTTGACGAACTCCTGTAGCGCATAGGTCGGCGCGTCATAGGTCGCCTGCGGAAACATAGGTGGCGACTTTTCGCGCAACAGCCACTCTCTCGCGGCGGCGTTGAAGTGCTGGTTAGCGATGGCGGCAATGGTGTCGTCGTCCAGGGCCGCGCTGATCGTTACCTTATCCGCAGGTGCGGCAGCCGCGCTAACACCATCTCTCAATGGGCCGCGAACTGTCATGCTTTCCTTGACAGTTCCAAATATTGAGAGATTCTCAATAGTTGCGCGCTCCATTGCCTCAAGAAAGAGGCGCAAGGTTTGTGCGTGCCTCGCGACACCCTCATCCATAGGATTCCACCTGCGAGCTGCACGCAGTGCGTGAGACAGGTTTGGTACAGGCCGATCGGGTAAGTCATAGTTGCGGCTTATAAGATCGCTCATGATCGGAGCGGAATTATTCATAAATGCTAGGCGGTCAGATAGAAATCTGTCCAGCAGATCATAAGCTGCCGCCGTAGAATCGAATGTTCCGCACCCTTGCGCGGCCTCATTTAGCTCTTCAAGGGCGGCGCGGAGACTGTCTACCGAAACGCATTTTTGCATGTTGCTGTGCTTTCTTGTTTTCACGAAGAACGGCTTCGCGCTCTTTGGCGTGATTTACGATTCCGAGAGTTAAGCGCCTGTGCAGAGTGTGCAGACGATCTGGATCGTCGCATGCATCAATCGCTTCCCACAATTCAGAAAGAACACCAGACAGCCGGTTATCGCCAACCGAGGCCGCCCAGAATTTCCCGTCCATCAGATCGACACACAATCTGAGACATTCATGACTTTACGGATATGCGGAAAGCCATCAATCTCGATAGTGTAGGTCTTGGTTGCGTAGTCCTCGTACTCAACAGTTCCGTTGTATTGCTTGCCCTTTATGGAAAAAGTAACGCGCATTTCTTATCTCCGTTCAGTTTGCGATTGCATCATATGTATGATGTGTATATTACACACCATGGAATAATCCGCAAGAGGTGTGATATGGATATGAAAACAAAATTCGAGTCGAAGAGGCCCATGCCCCCCAAGCTTGAGAGCGAAAGCGCCACCGAGCGCATTCATATCGTTGCGCCCGAAAGTTGGGCGAAGCGAATTGACGACTGGCGCAGGAAACACCCCGATATCCCCAACCGGTCAAAGGCGATCCGAATGCTTGTAGAAATTGCTTTAGAGCGGGAGGAAAAGAGAACGAGCTTGAGCGCCGCGAGAAGTTGAAGGACTGATCGTCACCTTATCCGCAGGTGCGGGCTTGTCTTCGGTTGGCGGGAGGGGAGCGGCGGCGAGCATTGCTGGCCACATTTTGCCTATGAAGCCGCCGCTGTAATATGCTTTGCCGCCATTTAGTTTCGCCTGCCTCTGTAGCTCAGTATGAAACGCGGTGTTGGCAACATCATCCATATCATCGTTAGGCTCAACCGGCACAAGCTTCCAGCCATCCGGCACGGTGGTCTGTGGTACGGGAGCAGACTTTACCCGATCATAGACGGCTTCCGTTTTGTCAGTGTCTGTCGTCAGCCTGTACGCTAAGTGCACCGCCAAAATGATCAGGATGTAATCCGCGTCGCTCTTTGTTATGCTTACTAGTGTCTCAACAGCTTCTTGTTTCTGGTCCATCGTCTATTCTCCGGTCAACATGCGAATGGATAAGCGGCCAGCGGCCCAATCTACAAAGTCTTCGTTTTCAGGTGCCATATTGCAATCAAGACAAGCTTGATGAAGGCGATGAAAGGCTGAGTTATCAGCCTTGTATGACGTGAGGGCGGCATCTAGCTCATCCAAAACGTAGTCATGCACGTAGCTCATCATGATTTTCCTTGCAGAGCGGCGCGATCTGCCTCGTTACCTTCCCAGCCGTTGCGTTCGGTAAAGTAAGGGTCACGCCCCATAGCTGCCGTAACTGCATCAAGGGAACTGTCGAAGTGGGCCTCGCCAACGCCACCACCCATAGGTGATCCATTGACAAGGTATGGAAATGACCACTGACCAGCCTCATTTATGAAGGGGTAGTGAGGGTGTTCTGAGCCTGCGTTATTCAGAGCCCATTCCAGCGCCTCCCGCATAGCGTCGCGTTCGGCCCGCGCTCGGTCACGCTGGGTCTGAAGTGTCGAGATAGTAGCTATGGCGTCAAAGATCAGCTTTCCGCGCCTGTCGGCAAATTGCGGGTTGACGCCTGACATCTCGACCGTCATGTCCGTAACGAGGACATCAACGTATTCGTCCCGTGCCTCCCTCTCGGTAGATTGAGTTGGTTCAGACGCAGTCTTGATCTTGTCGCCGCCGCACATAGGGCAAGGCTTCAGATCGATTTGCTCTGCGGTAAGTTGGGTCATGATTGCTCTCCGGTGACTTGGGAAAGAAGGGCGCGGGCTTGGTCGGCAAGGATGGAAACCCGATGCTGTGCATTGTCGGCAGCCCAATCAATGTCTTGCGCCACATCCACCACGTTCTGAGCTAACAGCGCCAGTTTGTAGGAGGTGGCGAAAAGGCGGGCGTTGGCAGATGCTACATCTTCGCCGCCGATGTCGTTAAAACATCCGCAAACTATCTGGGCGTAATCCACGTGCACGCCGCTGGATTGACGATATCCCTGCATGATCGGGCCAGCGTTATCGAAGGCCAAGAATCCTCCCGGCGTCCCCTTAAACCCCTTGAGTTCGTCAGTCATGGTTCACCTCGATCAATTCCAGGTCGCTGGGGCGGAAATTTTCTCTCTGAGAAAAAGACCTTTTTGGTTTTCGCAACCTGTCAAACTCCACCCGGACCCAAGGGGATTTTGAGGGCGGATTACAGATATTCGAAAGAACGGTTGCGGGCCTACCTTCGTGAGCCCACCTTCTGATGGGAGGCATGAATCTCTCCGCTTCACTCGCCTTGATGCGAACGCGGTCGCCAGCCTTAAACTCGCTCATCCCGCCACCTCTGGTGCTGGGGGAGCGGGGAGGGGCATCCAGTGGGTCACACTTTTGACTTCTAGCCCCTCCCCGCCGTCAAAAGCCCGCATCACTCGTTCCATAGCGAGGTTTGAAAGAGCGCCCTCGTTCAAGTCGAAATAATCGATACAGCGATTACGGCCATCCCAGGTCATAAACATGGAGCCGTCCTTCGGCGCCGTCGCTATGTCCTGCCAATCGGGAGTGGAGAGGATGAAAGAGCGGACGTCGTCAACACGACATCCATAAACTCCACCTTCGATATCGCACGCGCTTTTGATGCGGGAGAGGTAATCTAAGGCTTCTTGTTTAGTGGTCATTGGAGTCCTTTTTTTAATTTGTACGCAGGTTGAATACTCTACTGTGCGGTCTCGGAAGGCCTCGACTAACCGTGGATGTAGAGGGAATTCCATACGGCGGCCCAACCCCACACAATTAGGTACACAAGCGCCGTTACAACTGCATTTGTGAATGGTTTTTGTTTACCATCCTGAGCCACAAGTATTTTTCCGGTCGATATACTTAAAGTAACATTGACCCAAGATGTGATGATGTTCAGACCAATCGCCTGAGGTAGCGTAAGCGCGGGTGTGTGGAAAACTGGCATGACAAACCACTTCCAAATATCACACAGCACAACCCCGCCAAGCATGGACGTCCCCACTCCGGAAATCAGTGATAGCGCTATATCACCAATGCTTTTAACCGCTCCATCTGCGTCTTCGCTCATTGTGTACCTCCTAAGGTTTGCTCTCTAAAAGTTTTTAGTTCAGAAGGACGCTGATGGCTTCTACTGAGCGGCGTCACTGCGCTCCGGTAATCAAGTCCCTAATTTTTCCGGAAAGTTCCCGCGCGTATTTCAGGTCCTGGCGGTAATCCCTTGCAAAATCAGGATCGCCATCAATATCTTCGTCACGCATATTCATGGCGTAGTCTCGCATATTTTCCAATGTGTTGCGAATGTCTGTCAGAGTATTCACGTCAACCGAAACGGTTTTTGCGCCAGTGACTTCGTTTGTCATCGTCTTATTCCTTTATTGGGTTGATAGGGTTAGGCTTGGCTGGGTGTAGCTGCGGCAATTTTTAACAACAATTCATCCCTTTCGCTCAGGAGCTTTGCAATAACGATTTCCGCGCTATGCTCGTGAACAACCCTTTGAGAGTAGTCAAACTCAAGTGCCTTGCCGACATAGGGCTTGATAAGCTCTCTTGCGTCTTCTCTGTGTTTGGGGGATGGGAACATGTGTGGTTGTCCTGTAGGCTTTGCGGAGGGGTTGTGGGAGGCTTAACTACTTTCAGTTTCCGCCGGAAAATACTCTGGAAAATGCTTGTAAATCAGCTTTCCCAAGTCCGCCTTCAAGCGGATATTATCGTTGTAAACGCGCTCCCTATCTGCAATCGCCACGGCCAAATACCTTGAAATCACTTCGTAGGCCGCTAAATTTTCCCCGTCCTGCTCAGGAATAAGGCTTTCTTCTTCTTCCCAAGAAACTGTACCGAACCCATCAAATTTTACGGTATACGACTTTTTATTTCCGCCGCCGTATTGATCATGATAGGAGCCGACGATAGTGCCGCATTTCAAATGGTACGGCATGAGGTGGGTGGGCGCTCCACCGCGCCTTGAGCCGAAGGCCCCAACACTTCTTACCCGGTCGCCTTTTTTATATTTTTGCTTAGTCATTTCGCACCTTTGTAGCACTTGGCGCTGGTGTCGTATGACAGTGCGCCGGGGTTGTTCCTGATGAATTTCTGCAAGTGCTTGCTGGCAGAAACCGTGGTGAAGCGAAATTCACCCTCCAAATCTGCACGATTTACAGGCAGGCCCGAACCGATGCGGAGTCGGATGAATTCGTCAACTTTTGCGTCTATGTATCTCATGATTTATCCATAAACTTATTTATACACGTACGCAACAAAAAAGCGACCAAAAGGCCGCTCTTTTTTCGATCTCAATTCCCGCAAAGCCCTTACCTACGTTGCTGGGCGCTTAGGCGAATCAGGAAGCGGCATCCAGTGCGTTGGATCACACGGCACGTACGCAGAGTAATAGCCGTTCCATTTTCCACGGGTTGCGTAGGCGCGAATGTCCCGTTCCTGAGGCCAGAAGCATACAAACATTCTTTCGTACCTTTTTACCCGCCAGCCAGCAAATCTTTTTCCAAAAGCAAGAAACGGAGTGCCGTCCTTTGGTGCCGTCTCTATTGGCTGCCAGCCCGCTGGCTGGACGTCCGCCGCAGAGGTTTCGTTACCTGTGACGTCTGACATATAAACCCCTTCAAGGTTTGGTAAAGGTTCTAACAACGACAAGCTTTTCTTCTTCGACGCAGTTTAGGTCATAGGCGTCATCCATCCAAGAACCCCCATGCTTGCCAATTCCATACCAATAGGTCCAGCCCACCCAAGACCCATCTGGCATCTTGGCGGCAACCGACTTGGATTCGTAGTTTCTAGAGTATTCGGGAGGCATGCCGGTATCGACGCCGCTCGAACGCAGATCAATAGCCGCATCCGTAATGATGTCTTCCCCGCATCCGTAACTGTATTTTTCATACAGTTGGTCTATGTTTTCCAATGTAACCTCTAGATGGTCTTTTGTGTCTAGTCCGGATCGGATCAGAATGGCGTGCTTGATTTTCTGTAATGGCGTCACTTCGATTCCATTTTGTTGAAATTACGTTGCCAAGCATCCTGTCTTTTCGGCCATGGCTTCTTATTAGCCTTAATACCAAGATGCTTAGCCTCACGACTCTTCGCCCTGGCGATATCAGATGTGTCTTGTCTGGTCTTCGTATCGTGACAGCTTCCAGAAAACTGAGAACAAATCACCTGACAGTTTTCCAATGTAGGCTCTCCGGTAAGCCCGTCTGGATTACGATGATCAAAGGCAAACTTACCCTTCTTCATCATGCATCCGCACAGCTCACAAACCGGAAAGCCCGTAGACTTGGAGCAGCGCAGGAGCGCGTCTTTCTTGATCTGGGTCGAGAACTCCTTGCGGGCCATTACGAGTCACCAAACAAAGTTTTATGCTGCTTGAGCTCGCCCCTTAGGTTCCTAAAGGCCTCTATTTCATCCGTATAAACGGCCCAGAAATCCACATCGCAGTTGATGCCAAGTTCTTCTAAAACCAAATCGGCAAAATCGTTAGCTGCGTATGAGGTTGAGAAGTAAAAGGGCAGGCGTCTTCCTAGTGCCGTGTTTCCAGCTTTGACCATAACGCGATTCACGATGAATTTTTTTGCACTCATCTCTCACCCCCATCCAACTTTTCCTGCAAGTCTTTGCTGATCCACCGGTAAAGCCCCTCCGACATCCAGAACGATAGCGCTCTGTCGAAAAAAGATCGAAACGCTATAGCGTCCATATTGCTGTGCGCTATGCTGTCTGGAATCCGAAACGTAAGGCCCTGCATGCTGATAACTTTGAAGTGCCCGCAAGATATTTTTGTAACGGCGTGCAGAGCATCTACACCTTCATTAAATCCACCGGAGTCGCAGATGGATTTGAGACAAGCCCTGTAGAGCCGATCAAACGGTACGGAACGTGGCGCTTTAACCGTCACCATAAGGACCTTTTCCGGCAAGCCCCTTACTTCCTCTTCCGCAAGAGCATCATACCCGACGAGAGATGAGCCCTTGCGGATGCAGAGAATTTCCTTAGACATCGCCGCCAAGCCCGAACTCAGCCTCACGGGCCCTTACGTGCTCGTCCTCGGCCGTCTCGTCGTCCTGAGCCTTTTGCAAGGCCGCTTTTCGATCGTCCTTGCGGTCCACGGCTAGTTGTTGCCAATCAGCCTTCCACTTTTTGATATCGGGCCACCACTTCTTGAACACCTCGGCAAGCTCGCCCAGGTTCGGTGCGTCATCGATGGCTTTTTCGTAATCGACCCACACATTTGTGCGCTTAAGCTCTGCGGCGGACTTGGCGCGATTTTCCTCTTCGCGCTCATCCTCGAACTTTTCTTTTACGCCCTCAACGTACTTGTTGTCATCGAACTTCCCGAGGAAAACGTCGGCATTGAACCCGAGTTGGGACAGGCCTTTTGTGAGCGCGTCGGTTTCGGCTTTCTTGATTGCGTCGGTATCGACCCTACCCTTGTCACTACGCCACTCAAAACCACCGTACAGTGGCCCGAAGCAGTTTTGGCGGCTTCCATGCCAAATAGTCACTGGAACGGTCACAAGGCCCTCGTGGAAGATGGGTGGTCCGGCATCATAGCCCCAACCCTCGCCTATGGGACCAAACTGGCGGGTTGCCGCCATAATCTGCGAATGAGCTGCGATTGCCGTAAAGCCGCCGCGCTGGTTCACATGCTTGGTATTGGCCGGATCGGTAACTGAAACCGCATCCCAAATACGCATGTTGTTTTCTTTGTCAGCCATGTTAGGCTACCTTTCGGATTGATCTGCGTTGACCGCGAGCCTCAAGCATGGCGGTCAGGAGTTGACGGCGAAGATCGGCGGCATGTGGTGCCCAAAACCGATCCTCAGACGTTTCAGTGAGGCGCGAAGACTGGCGATACGTCCGGCACATGCCCAGACAAAGAGTCCGGCTCCAGTGCGTCTGTTCCCACCGCAAAGCCCCTTTCTGCCAGAGCGTGAACACTCCCCCGTCTTTCGCTTGAAACGCCATTTGCTCTGTTCCAATTCCAGTTATAGAAATGCATTCGTGCTTCAAAGAAGTCTGAGAAGGGGTCAGACATCAACTTCTTGCATGAACGGCGGCAACTTGGCCATTTTGCACATGCTGGAAAAGACCTGGTCCGCACTTAAGTTTCCCGACATCTGAGTGACGAAATCTTTTTCTCCCGCCTCGTCAAAGACGAAAAACTTCTCATCCTCGCCCCACATGGCGATTTCAGCGTCGCTTGATTCGAGGTAACGATTTTTTCGGACCTCTTCCGTGCTCAAGCGATAGTTGTCTGAATAGTTTTCAGAGCCAAACTGTACGGAAATCGTGTATCCGTTCGACAGGGTTATTTGAAACCCCTTGCCGTCCGTTATCCTAAACAGCGATTCAGTCTTCATAATCATTCTCCTTGCGATGCCTTACGCTATCGCATGATTTGACGGCGCGCAAGAGAAATGTTTCATTGACGGAACATAATTGTCGTGCATAATGGATCGCATGTGTATCACGGAGATAATTATGGGTGAAATTGAGAAGCTGAAAATTCGGCTCAAACATCAGAACATTTCAGCCGTTGCGCGGCAAGCTAGCGTCGGCAGGGCAACGATCTACCGCATGCAGAAAAGTGGCACGGGGGACATCGAGAAGTTGGACAAGATAAACGCTGCGCTCGACCATTTCGGCGTCAGGCGCGTTTCAGAAAAGGACATTGCACAATGACCACCAATCCCCTATCCTCCCCAAGCGCGGCGGCCAGTGACATCCTTGCGATAGGCTCGTCACCCAACCCGGAGCCGTCGCGCAACCCCCTCGTCAGGCTTGTAGTTTTCATTGGTAAGCGCTTATCGCATGCGTTTATCGGCCAGCCCGAACCGCTCGTCCCCGACCACGACCTTGACACCTACATGGCGCTCAAGGCCGACGTGGCGGAGATCAGCCTCCAAATCGCCCGCGCCCAGAAGCACGATAAAAGACACTCTCACCTTGATCGTCAGCGCACCCAACTCGTTAACGGCTTACTAAGGTGCGAAGAGCGCATGAAGGCCAACGGAACGCACTGGATGATTTTTGGAGGTGCGCTGTGAGGTCGCCTTTTCAGGAGTCCCTAGGTCGTCCCTCTGTCATCGCCTTCATACGAGAGGGTAACGCTGGTCGATGGCAGAACGCAGCGCAGATAATTGACAAGAGCGTCGAGGCCGCAAAAACTCTGCACATGGCGATAGCAATGATGCGGGTCTATAGCGGCGAGATGGAGATGACATATCCTCTACCCGCCCCAAAACCTGAACCCGAGGTCGTGGTTCCGGAGGGTTTACTCAAGAAGGCTTGTCGCATTGCTGGCATATCGATCGATGATGCCCAAGGAGGTAAGCGGACACGAGATTACACCTATCGCCGCTTTCACGTCATGTACCTGCTGCGTTCATGGGGCAGAAGTTTTCCCCAGATTGGAGCCATACTGAATCGCGACCACACAACGGTCTTAGCCGGCGTCAGGAAGCATGAATGGCTAATTGAGCATGGCAAGGCCCCTGCCGTCGAGGCCGCAGAATGACCAAGAAATTAAAGGTCCTGGATCTGTTCTCGGGAATTGGTGGCTTTAGCCTTGGTTTGGAAAGAACAGGCGGGTTTGAAACGGTCGCGTTTTGTGAAATTAATCGAGCAAGATGGCCTGTGTTGAAAAAACATTGGCCAGACACTCCAATTATTGAAAATGTAAAAAGGATGCCTGATGGCCTCGTGGTGGACTTGGTTACGGCGGGCTTTCCCTGCCAAGATATCTCACTCGCTGGAGCGGGTGCCGGACTTTCCGGAATGCGTTCACGTCTTTTCTGGCGCATCATACGAACCGCTAGCATGGTGGGATGGCCAAGATTATTGCTGGAGAACGTGGCAGCTCTGCTTGATAGAGGGCTTTGCAACGTTCTTGGGGCCTTGGCCCAGGTCGGGTATGATGCGGAATGGAATTGCATACCAGGGCGTGCCGTTGGTGCCCCTCACGTCAGAGACAGGATCTGGATTAGTGCCCACCATAGGTGCAAACGAAGGGAAGGGGTCTTCCTCAAAGAGGTACCGAGGCAGTCCGGATTTTCGTGGTGCGAAAATGTCAGAAGGGCTGAGGATTTGCCAGAGCGATCCGATTTATACCCATCCAAACTTTGCGGAGGCCGCAATGGGATTCCCGAAAGATTGGACGCTTGTGGAAACGCCGTCATCCCGCAAATCCCAGAACTAATCGGACACGCTATTTTGAGTGCTGAGGCCGCAGAGTGAGGCCGCCCAAGTACAAAAACAAGAAGGTGGTTCTTGATGGCATCACCTTCGACTCCATAGCGGAGAGCAAGCGGTGGGCCGTCCTGGTGCTTCTGGAAAAGGCCGGGAGGATAAAATTCCTACGCCGTCAGGTTCCATACGTCCTAGCGCCAGCCGTGAAGATCGAGGGTGAAAAACGATCGCGCCAACCCATGATTTACAAGGCCGACTTCGTTTACTTCGATGCGGACGGCTGGGAGGTTATCGAGGATGTGAAGGGATTCGTTACTAAGGAGTTTCGGATCAAGCAGCATCTCATGAAAACGGTTCATGGGATTGATGTCAGGATAGTTAAGTAGGCTTTCCGTTGATAACTGCGCTCTACGGAGCGCTTTTTTGTGTCTGAATAGGAGCGATTCGCAATGGTTCGTTTTTCAGTTCAGCACCACCATAAATCTCTTGCGGTACAAGCATTTCAACCCCGATTCCCTTTCACCCACCACCACCCATATATTACCGTAATACGCACTTTTTGCATATTACTTTTCGGTCGGAAGGGGCTTGGCGGGAAATGTGTTGACGTGGCGGTGAAAAAGTCCCAAGGTGGGTGGGTGGAAGAGCTTCTTGGCGGTCGCTCAATTCCACCCGATCAGCAGGCTTAAGGGAGCCGTACCGATGATTAAGTTTACCCGACCGTATTCCGTTTTGCAAGTGCGCATGGTTTTCTTTGCGCAATGAGCTTCTCCTCCGAACAATTAATACAATTGGTTGACGCTGGTCTTAGCGCTGAGCAAATTCGCGCGGTTGCGGAGATAATGGGCCAGAAAAAGCGCTCATCTTCTGCGGAAAGAATGGCAAAAAAGAGAGCGCGTGACGCAGAAGTGACGCGTCACAGTGACGTCACAACCGCGTCACATGTGACGTCACGTGACCCCCGCCCCCCTTTTGATAAAGAAAGGTCCCCCACACCCCCTAAAGAAATTAATATCCCCCTACCCCAAGATGCTGATGATAGCGCGAGCGAAATAATCGAAAACGATTGGCCGGAAAGCTTTTTGACCGACCTACAGTCCGTTCCCGGCCTGCACCGTGCCGAGTGGCAGGGGCACACTGCCCGAATTTTGGTGAGCTGGCGAAACAACGGGTTCAGCTACCGCCAAGACGTTTTGCCGACAGTGACCGAGGTCGCCAAGCGGCTCAAACACCAACCGCGAAGTTGGGAGTATTTCACGGGCCAGGTTTCGCAGGCATTTGCCGACCGAACGCGGAAAATACCAATTCCCGAACCGCAAAGCCAAAAACCTCCCCAAGATGCTTGGGACATCGCAATTCAGCAACTCACAGGTGGCAAATGAGCAAACACAAAATCCTCGTCGCACTTCAGGCCCTATACCCCCATTGCACCCACTACATGGGTCGCACGCCTGATCAGGTGGCAACGTTTCTGTCAGGATACCTAGGCGTTCTGGAACGGGAATTCGGGGACCTGAATGCCCGCGAAGAAGTTGGTGGCTGGGTCGAAATGGCCTGTAACGATTGGTTGGGCCGCCTGAGTGAGCACAATCAGAAATTCCCGGGTGCCGATCAGGTCCGCGACCTTGCGAGGGCATTCTCCATTCCGAAGGAACGCGGTGGAAATACCCAAAGCGTCGGCTGGAAAGAGCTTTCCGAGGAAGAATATGATTCCCTGACCATGGAAAAGAAGGCTCGATATTGTACGATAATGGCCGACGAGTACGGCAAACTTGCCGGACCAATGTTGACTAAAGACAAGGGTTCTGGGCCAGCGTTTCCCGATAGGTTTGCCAAGTTTATTCCGGTCTATAACCAGTACCGATCCGAGGCTGAGCGCCTAATGCGCGCCTTGGCAAAGGCTCGTTCTGATCGTCCGTCTACCGTGCTGCCCTCTGATAAGATGACACAAGCTATAAAGCTTGTCTTTCAGAAGCAAAATCAAGCATTTACACATTAAAGGAATAGACGATGGAGTCGCGCAGAGACAAAAAGTCTGTAGAGGTCGAGTGCATACATATCACCATGACACGATCTGAGGCCATGGCTCTGCACTCGCAACTTCTTCGTTTGAACATGGAGCGCTTGAGCGACACGCGGCCTGTAAAAGACCTGTTCAGGGCTCTCGCTGGAGAGATATAAAAAGGAGTAGACAATGTCCACTAAAGAAGATCAAAAAGCTTGGTCCGACGAGAAAACACAAAAGCTCATTGCTATGTGGAACGACGGCAAGTCCGCAGGGACTTTGGGATCGTACTTCAAGGTTTCAAAAAACGTCATCATAGGTAGGGTTGGCAGGTTGCGTCAGAGGGGCATTTTCGTGCGAAGCAAATCCGTAAGCGACAAAAAGACCGGGACCGCCTCTCCGAGGACCCGAAAGAAGATCACCAAGCCTTCGGAAGGCCCTTCTACCGGATACGTCATCACCAAGAAAACGGTTATGGGCGCTCAGAAGATCAGGGATCTCACTGCATACGGCAAGAGCGTTGTAAGCTGCATGGAGACCGAAACCCGGTCTACAGGCATCACCTTGTCAAATCTGCCACGAACGGCCTGCAAGTGGCCCCTGAGCGGCTCTGGCGAGGCAATGCAGTTCTGCGGTGAACCCGCGACTAAGAAAAGCTACTGCGCCTGTCATGCGGCGCGTGTTTACGCATAATCAGCAAGGGCTGATTTTTGTGAAAATTCAAAGAAGAAGGAATTGATAGAATGAGCGTTGTTGAAAGAGCAAAAATAGAGATGGCCGTTGCGGGATACGCTGACGAAGACGTTTCAGCCATGGCTGAAATCTTGTCTCTATTTTTCAAGCAATGGGATAGTGGCGGTGCGGTATGGGCCATGGCTCCCGTTATGACGAGGCTGTTGGCTGGAAAGTGTCTGACGCCACTCACTGGCGAGGATTCGGAGTGGTTTGACCACGGAGATGGTTTATTTCAAAACATTCGGTGCGGCTCGGTCTTTATGGACCCGAGGTTTCATGATGGAAAAAAGGCTTACGACTTGGACAACCCCGAGGGCCCCCGCGAGGCAATCCTGTTCCCGTATTGGCCAGTTTCATCCGCCGTTCCGTCTCCCGTTATTGAGGTTTGACCAATGACCACAGAACCACAAAAAGTAACCGCGTCGGAGCTTAAGGAAGACGACCGCGTGCGGGTGACGTTTGAGGGCTGCGTAGACGGTGCCGGAGACGTTCGCCTTCCTGATGGCGATTACCTTTTTGAGCACAAATTAAGGACCGCTTTTTCCATCGAACGCCTTCCCCCAGCAGCAACACCGCTTCAGGTGGGGGAAGTGGTCACTTGGCGCGGCGTTGCCGATGACATTAAAGTTTTGGGGATTGATGGAGGTTATGCCTGGATCAAAGGTAACTGGTACGGCAGGGAAAAAGAGTCTAGGTCCGAAATAAGCATCAGGGAGCTTTACCGCCCCTCCGGTATCCCAATCTCCATAGAAAGCGAGGAATAGGAAGATGTCCGAAGCTTGCGAAAACTGCGTATTTTTCACACCGGCCACAACTAGGGAGATTCAGAGGATGGCCACAATTTCCAGCTTCTTTGGGGATGGGGTTGTGTCTTCGGATGCGCCGGGAGCGTGCCGTCGATTTCCGGCCAGTGTCTCGAAAAATCCCAAAGACTGGTGTGGTGAGCACAAGTTTCTTTCAGCGTAAATGAGGAATGGGAATGATCGACTACACCCCCACAATAACAGCCCTAGCAGACCGCATAGAGCGTAATGGGCCTGAAGGCTTAGTCCTTGGCCCAGAGCTGAAAGAGGCTATCCGTGATTACTGGAGACGTGACATCAACCGTGCGCAATGCGCAACGATCATGGACGCGTTTCCAAGGGATTTTCCACTGTATGGCGCAAGAGGTGCGGAATGACAAATGATTGGCAACCGATCGAGGATGTTCCACAAAGCCATGGACAGAGATGGCTGGGGTGGAGTCGTGAATTGGGTCACTTTGTGACAGAGTGGTTTGATGGTATCGGTTGGGTCTTTACGTGGAACCAAGAGCCCGCTTCACCCGAATATGTTCAGGCGCTCGCATTTCCGAGGGATTTCCCGCTAGTGGGAAAGCGAGACGCAGAATGAGAATATTGAATAGAACAGACTTCCTTTCTTTGCCGAGCGGGACCGTCTTTGCCAAATGGGACGGATCAGCAAAAGATATATCCATCAAGCATGGATCGTGTGGGTCCGATTTCGTTTATACCTCTCTATCTCAACCACAATACGAAGGCCTTGATGAATCATCAGAGGTTATCGCCATGGAAGAGCGTATGGAGAAGGGTGAAGAGTCTCCGGTAATAGATTATGAGAGAGCTTCCGGAAGGGACGGCCTGTTTGATGAGGGTCAGCTGTTTCTGGTTTGGTCTGTTTATGACGCAAAAGAGCTTTTTCATCTTTTGGAGGTGGCTATGAATAGCGGGAGGTGTGGTGAATAGGTGTTTCAATAATCCCCATTGCCACTTTATCAGGATCAAGCGTTAATAGCCAAAAGGAAACCATCATGACCCTTACAGCCATTGTCGTTCTGATCCTGATTATCGCCCTGGTTGGCGCTCTCCCGGTTTTCCCCTACTCCCGCACATACGGTTACGCCCCGAGCGGTGGACTCGGGGCGCTTGTTATCATCGTGTTGCTTTTCTGGTTTTTACGGCATGGGATTTAGCGGCCACTCCCTATCCATGCTATAGCCAGCAAGCCGATAAATGTTGAGATTGCGAAGAGGCATTTCAACACGTTCCACACGGAAAGCTCCCTTAAAAACCCCGAGAAAGAATAATCAATCCCTGAGTCCAGTTGTTGCCTATGATCACTTGGCGGAAGGCCACGAAGGCTTGTGTATTGTTCCCAAGGGGTCACTTCGACCCTCCCTGTTCATAAGAGTAGTGCAGATCATCCGAACCAATCAGGTCTGCGTCCATGTGAACCCAAACACCGTCGATCTCGATGCCGTCTTCGAAACGAAACCAATTTCCCAGCACGGGACAAAGAAACGCATGATCCGCACGGTAAGCTTCGATAGCCTCGGCCTCGGAAGAAAACTCCCCCGGATTATCAGCCATGAACCGGGCGACTTCCGCCGATCCAGCCTCGATAGCATCTGCACGAACTGAGGCGACATAATCGCGCCATTTAGGTTGAAGGTTCATTTTCATCTCCTTGCGATAGGGAGAATGTATGCCTTTGGTTTGGGAATGTAAAGCGCATAATTGCGCCTCGCCGCAAATAAATCCCATTGCGCGTATTTTTAGGCTGTGTTAATGTCTTCTCATGGAAAAGAGCTTAGACGAAGTAGACCTGATTTGCCTGCGCATGCAGGGTCAAAGGCAGACCGATGTAAGTCGGTTGGCTGGCATCAGAAACAGCACTGTTTCGGACATAGTGAACCGGAAGGTCGATCCGAGACTTTCAACGCTGAAAAGCATCAACCAAGCCCTAGACGCTCTAGGCGCTAGAAGGGTCATATGATGTGGCCGTTTAAGAAAAAGAAATGGATATATGCCGGAATCATCACGCGGCGCTACAAGGATACGGACAACCCCTATTTGACCGTAAAGGCTTTTGTAAACGAAGACGATATTTTCGACAGAAAGATCGAGTTCGTTTGGAAGGACCCATATCTTCATCGAGACTGGCAATCCGATCAAGGCGTTTGCCTTTGGAAGGCGGGCGCTACTTGGCCATCAGACGCGCTAGAATTTCTCACCGCTGACTTTGAAGAGTTCCTTAAGGGTGTTGGAATTGTCCGTATGGATGGTGAAGGTTTCGGAGTTTATCCCAGCAGCAAATATCACGGACGCCTCATGAGGGGCGGGAACAAGGCCTCTAAGGTCACCGAGGTAACGAGTCACGAGAATGTCGTGGTCGTGAATTTTCCCAGAAAAACTTAGACAACAAAAAGCCCGCACCATATACGCGGTGCGGGCTAAGTTTGCCAATGAACTAACTGAACGCATTTGAACCGACACCGAGCCGCATCAATCTACACCATTTGAAGCGGCAATCAACCAAGGAAAAGCCCATGGACACCGATCCCTTTGACGACGATCATATCCTTTCTGACCTTTTGCTATCCGCCACCCCGCTCGCCTTAATCATCGTGGCCATCACTTTCGCCAGCGTTCTTTTTCACGTAGGACACTGAAAATGTTTATCAATAAGTTCAAAATACAAGAAGACATTAGGTATCTGATTGATGAGAAAAGCGCCGCGAGTATCATTGAAAGTTTAAAGGTGCTATCTGAGCATTATGGGGTCCCTCTGGAAAGTCTGTTTTTAGAGATAAACTACTACAATGCTTACGGCATTGAGTGTGTAGATGTAGAGCTATACCGTCCCATGACTTCGGATGAGCTTGCCAAGGAACAGGCTGAAATCGCAGAGCGCACAGAGCTTGCCCGTCGGCTCCGAGAAAAACAATATCTTGAGCTTAAGGCTGAATTTGAAGGAAAGGAAAACTAAACATGTACGGTAAAAAGATCGTCCCTAAGGCTCATGAAGACCCGAATTTCCCGAGCCTGTTTTTTGAACAAGTGCCTGTTTTTGAACTTGAACGGATGGGGTATAAGTGTGTCTTCGATAAAGTTGGAAAGCTTATAGCCGTAGAAGGCGACAGGATTTCGCTTACGCCGATCACGGGACACTGAACATGTCAGACGAAAGTTACGATTCTCAGCCCGCCTCTGCACGAGTGACTACCATGGCTGAGGTTATCAAGGCGCATCCGACAAGCAAGCTTGAGGGCTTTCCGTCTTTGCCGCTATCGCCTCTCGACTCGGGCTACCACATTGACATCGAAACAAATCAGCGCGATAACACATAGGCTCACTGACCGCGCGCTAAGGCAATAACGGCAGATGGACAAGGAATGCCCATGAACACCGATCAGAATTTAATCTCCCGATCGTTCAGTTGGGAAACGGCCTCTTTTGAGGAAGCCGAAGAGCACGCAATGTTTTCATCCGTAATGCGCGAAAAAGAACATCAGCCACTATCCTATGATAGTGCCGCTATCTCTGCGGCGTCCGTAAGGCTCTTGCGACACAATCTTGGTATGACGCAACAGCAACTTGCTTACGCCCTGAACGTTAACCGCAGAACGGTTGCGAAGTGGGAAGTTGATGGAGCGCCGAAAAAGTGGCGTAGTGAGTTTTTACTATTGGGTGACCGCTAATGCCAGCAGGAAGGCCTACCCTGTACGATCCATCATATTGCGATAGGGTTATCGAGTGGGGAACGCTCGGTAAATCCAAAGCATGGATGGCCGCTGAGCTTAACGTCAGCAAGCAGTCTCTCTACCAATGGGAGCATGACTATCCCCAATTTTCTGATGCCATTACACTCGCGATGCTGAAATCACAGCAATGGTGGGAAGATGCTGGCCAAAAAGGCTTGGACAATTCAATCAGTGCGCCGATTTGGTCTCGCTCGATGGCTGCCCGTTTCCCCGCTGACTGGCGCGAAAAGACTGCACAAGAGATCAGTGGCCCGGATGGCGGCCCAATTCCGGTAAGCGAGGTCCGTCGTGTCATCGTTGACCCTGACAATACAGACGCCTCGTAAGTTCGTTCCGCTCCTAAGGCAAAGCCGTTACAAGGGCGCACATGGAGGCCGGGGGTCTGGCAAGTCACACTTCTTTGCAGAGCTTCTTGTTGAGGAAGCTGTAAGGCGTCCCGGTCTTCGGGGCGCTTGTGTACGTGAGGTTCAGAAGAGCCTTAAGAACTCTGTCAAGCTTCTCATGGAAGACAAGATCAGGCGGCTTGGCGTGTCTCATATGTTTGAGGTCCTGGAGGCCGAGATCAGAACGCCGGGCAATGGCGTCATCATCTTTCAGGGCATGCAAAACCATACGGCGGATTCGATCAAGTCGCTTGAGGGTTTCGACGTTGCGTGGGTTGAGGAAGCCCAGAGCCTGAGTCAGCGATCGCTTGACCTTCTCAGGCCGACGATTCGTAAGCCCGGTTCTGAGCTGTGGTTCAGTTGGAACCCGAACAAGCCGACCGATCCTGTTGACGTTCTTTTGCGTGGTGAAAACCCGCCAAGCAATTCCGTGGTTATAGAGGCCAACTGGATAGATAATCCATGGCTGCCTCCTGAACTGCGCGCCGACCTTGAGGACGACAGGAGGCGAGACCCGGATAAGTTTCGTCATGTGTGGGGCGGAGAGTATTCGCTCAACAGCGAAGCGCGTGTGTTCCGTAATTGGAAGGTTGAGCCGTTTGAAGCTCCAGCGGATGCGATATTCCGCTTTGGGGCAGATTGGGGCTATGCGATGGACCCAACGGTGTTGGTCCGCGCCTTCATCGTGGGACGTCGGCTGTACATAGACCACGAGGTGTCTAAGGTTGGCTGTGAGATCGATGCAACGCCAGCCCTATTCGACACGGTTCCCGGCTCTCGTAAGTGGACAATCAGGGCCGACAGTTCCAGACCTGAAACGCTCAGCTATATGCAGCGCCGAGGCTTTAAAATCATTCCCGCAATCAAGGGTCCTGGCTCTATTGAGGATGGGATTGAGTTTCTGAAAAGCTTTGATATCATCGTGCATCCGCGATGCGAACATGCTATCGAGGAATTAACGCTTT
Organism: Iodosphaeria phyllophila; assembly: GCA_025802455.2. Classification (NCBI taxonomy): domain Eukaryota; kingdom Fungi; phylum Ascomycota; class Sordariomycetes; order Amphisphaeriales; family Iodosphaeriaceae; genus Iodosphaeria; species Iodosphaeria phyllophila. Next base: position 29,278 of record JAOYMO020068382.1, read on the forward strand.
ACAGTTGGAAGCAAGACCCTAAGACGGACGAGATTTTGCCCATCCCGGATGACAAGAACAACCATGTCATAGATGCGCTTCGTTACGCGTGTGAAGCGGTGCGAAAGGCTGTGCGTCAGACGCCCGAGGCTGTCAGCAAGAACCCGCCAGACCTTTGGGGTCGCAAGCGTGCTCAATCAGACACCGTTTCGTGGAAGACTGTCTAATGGGCATTAATCCACAACCCGGTTTCAATGCGAGGGCCAAGAGCAGCGAGGGCGACGATCTTGCGTATTACACGCGCTTGGTTGAGGAATCGCAGTCCTCCACGCAAGAGGCGCGTAAGTTGGCAGAGACCTGCCAGGACTATTACGACGGCAACCAACTCACTGCGGAAGAGCGCCAGATATTGCGCCAGCGCCGTCAGCCCGAGGTCATTGACAACCACATCCGCATTGCGGTGAATGGCTATCTAGGCGTTGTGGCTCAGGGCAAGTCAGAGCCGCGCGCATGGCCACGCACACCTAACGACGAGGATAGCGCCGACGTCGTGACAGATGTCCTGCGCTGGGCTAATGACGAGAACAACTTCGACGCCATCAAGTTGCAGTGTTTCCGGGATTATCTCGTGCCGGGCAATATGGCGGCTATCGTTGAGTTGGATGAGGACCTTAAGCCCGTCATCACTCAGATCCGATGGGAAGAATATCTCTACGATCCGCGCTCTCGCCGTAATGATTTCATGGATGGGCGCTACCACGGCATAGCCAAGTGGCGTTATGTATCGGACATCAAGCGCCAGTACAAGGACGTTTCGGATACGATTGGCGACTATGTCAACAGCACAAGCTTTGCCTTTGATGACACGCTAAGCGACAGGCCGTTTAACCAGCCGTGGTGCGACAAGAAGAATAACCGCATCCTCGTCATTGAGATGTACAGCCGCGAAGACCAGTGGATGCGCATCGTGTTCTATGGTGGAGGTATTCTGGAAAGGGCCGTCTCTCCATACAAGGACGAGAAGGGCCGCCCCATGTGCCCGATCGAAGCGCAGTCGGCCTATGTGGGCCGCGACAACGATCGCTATGGTCTGGTCAAAGACATGATCTCCATGCAGGATGAGGTGAACAAGCGTCGTTCGCGCGCCCTGCACTTGATTAACAATCGTCAGATTCAGGCCGTTAGTGACAACGCTTTTGAAGTAGATGAGGAAAGGGCGCGCCAAGAGGCAGCAAGGCCTGACGGGGTTCTGCCGTTCGGTTGGAACATAGTTCCCACGTCAGACATGGCCCAGGGAAACATGGAGATGCTTGCCGACGCCAAGGCCTCTATGGACCGTCTGGGACCTAACCCAGCCATCTTGGGCAGGCAGAACGCGGATAGCTCTGGGCGGGCTGTGTTAGCGCGTCAGCAGGCTGGGTTGACCGAAGCTCAGGTTCTCCTTGACGGGCAGAACGATTGGGAATTGCGCGTCTACAAGCAGATATGGTCTCGCGTTAAGCAGTTCTGGCAGGCTCCGCAGTACATTCGGGTGACGGATGATGAGGACGCGGCCAAGTTCATCGGGATTAACGAGCCGCAATATGGCCCGCAACAGGTCATGCTTGACCAGCAAACGGGTCAGGTGAGTGTCGGTAGGCCTGTTCTGGGCTATAAGAATGCTGTGGGTGAGATGGACGTGGACATCAAGCTGGATACGCAGGCGAATGTCGCGAACATCCAACAAGAGCAATTCCAAGACCTGATTCAGCTTGTTGGGGCCAGCCCGATCTACCAACAACAGGTTCCGTTTGAGATTCTGCTCGATATCAGCGCGACGCCTCATAAGCGTCAGATCAAGGACAAGCTGCAAAAGGCTGCGGAGGCTAACCAGCAGGCCCAAGCCCAACAACAGCAGATACAACAACAGCTCGCCATGCAATCTGCACAGGCTGAGTTACAGAAAACCCAATCTGAGAGCGAGCTTAATGAGGCTCGGGCTACCGGTGCGGGTGTCGATGCGGCGGTCAAGATGCATGATGCGCACTTGAATACGTTGCAGACCGTGGCCGCCGCACGAAACGCGGGCGCATCTGGTTCTGACCAGTCAAATCAGAGAGCCGCCGCCGGGTAATCGGGCGTAAACAGGCCGCCGCTGCACGGGCGCAATAGGGATACGTAATATGGGTACCATGTCATTTTTGGAAGAAGGCAACATCGATCCTCAGGACGAGGTGATTGAACCGGCACCCGTGTCGGAACAGGCCCCCGCTCCTGCGCCAGAGCCCCAAACTCCGGTAATCGATACGCCAGCGCCAGCCCAAGCCGAGCCGCAGGCCCCAGCGCCTGTGTCGGACGAGGTGTCTACCGGACGCTTGGCAGCCATTCTTGACGAACGTGAAAAGCGCCAAAGCGCCGAACGCCGGGCCGAGGATTTGCAAAAGCAGATCGATCAGTTTCAGGCGCAACAGCGGCAAGCGCAGCAAACGTTACCCGATGCCTTCGAGGACCCTGGCGCTTATGCCGACTATCAGGCCAATGCTCTGCGTCAACAGACAATGAGCATCAAACTTGACCTGTCGGAAGATATGGCGCGCTCAAAGCACGGCGATGCGCTCGTGGATTCCGCTCAGCAATGGGCGCTCCAGCAGTACCGCACCAATCCCGGCTTTCAGCAGCAGGTTCTCGACCAGCGTAATCCCTACGACTTCGTGGTCAATCAGTACAATCGTGACCGCGTTGCCAGTGAAGTTTCGCCCTCTGATTTCGAGCAGTTTAAGGCGTGGAAGTCCGCGCAATCTCAACTCTCGGCAGGCAATCAACCCGCGCCAGGTGCGCAACCCCATCAATCACCCGCTATCCCTCCGCGCTCTCAGGCCATGGCCTCAAGTGCTGGGGGAATGAACACCGAGGTTCCGCCAAATGATGCGGAGGTGTTTAGCGGGGTCTTTAAAAGGACCTAGTTAAATGGCTGAATTTCAGCTTGCTACCGGCAGTGTCAAGCAGGTTTGGCGCTCGCGCTACTTCAAAGAGTACGTGCGTCAATCCCGCTTTCTGCCTTACATGGGCGAAGAGCCTACCAATATCATCAACACGACCTACGAGCTTCAGTCGGAGTCGGGCAAAACGATCAACATTCCGCTGATCACCCGTATGACCGGAACTGGCGTTGGTGGTTCCGAAGTTCTCGACGGCAACGAAGAAGAGCTTGGTAACTACAACTGCGCCGTGTCGATCGATTGGGTTCGTAACGGTGTGCGCGTTCCGAAGTCGGAGTCCTACAAGACGGAAATCGACATCTTCAACGCCGGCAAGATGATGCTCAAGCAATGGTCTGCCGAAGACCTGCGCACCGACATCATCTATGGCCTGATGCAGGTCATTACCACGGGCGACACCGTTCTGCCGTATGCCGAAATCACACTAGATTTAGTCGGCGGTAACTATCAGGTCGCGTCTACCTTCGTCGCGGGCTCGAACTTCCTGCGCCGCAAGGGTGTTACCTGGGCCTCGGCTACGGAAGCGAACAAGAACACATGGTTGGTCAACAACTCCGACCGTATGCTGTTCGGCGTTTCGCGCTCCAACAACACCGGAACGCACTCGACCTCGCTGCAAAACGTCGATAACACTGCCGACAAGTTGACCGCCAGCATCGGTTCGTTGGCGAAGCGCATGGCCAGCGCAGCAAATCCGCACATCACGCCATTCATGACGGAAGATGGCCGCGAGTTCTATGTCATGTTCTGCGGGTCGCGCTCGTTCCGTGACCTCAAGCTTGACACTGTCATGGTCAACGCCAACCGCGACGCCCGCGCCCGCGAAGGCCAGGGCATGGACAAGAACCCGCTGTTCCAAGACGGCGATCTTATCTATGACGGCATCATCTACCGTGAAGTGCCGGAAATCCCGCACATCTCGGGCGCTGGTAACGGTGGTATCGACGTTGAGCCTAACTTCCTGTGCGGCCAGCAAGCCCTTGCCGTCGTGTGGGGCCAACAGCCGACTCCGAAGCTCGACCGCCTCAAGGACTACGAGTTCCGTCCGGGCGCGGCTATCGAAGAGTTGCGTGGCGTCAAGAAGCTGGCCTTTAACGGCAAGCAAAACGGCGTTGTGACGGTTTATACTGCCGCCGTCGGCGACTAAGGAGCAATGACCATGTCTAAGACAAAACTCCGCTGGATCGGGGGCGTCGATAGCCCCCGTGAAATCACCGCTTTCGGTCACGTCTTCCCGCTCAATGAGTGGAAAAGCTACAACCTGAGTGATTCCCTCGTGGAAAAGCTTCAGGGCAACTCTGAGTTCGAGATCAAGGGTTCGCCCTATGAGCTTGACGAGGGTGCGGCAGCCGATCCCATCGAGGATGAGGACGAGCACAAGGCGCGCATCAAGGACGGTGTAAAGCAGGCTCGCACCCGCAAGATTACGCGCGTCGAGACCAAATCGCCGTACACACGTCACGAGGCCGAAGACGACGTTGACCTCAGTGGCGACAATCACAACGACCCGGACATGGAAACCATCGATCATGATGGCCATGTGGTTCCGGGTTTGCCTGTCGGTGCGCCGACTGATGAACAGAAGGACGCTGAATAATGGCGATTTACAACTCACCTCAGGTAAGCAGCAATCAGCCCATGCAGGGCATCGCTGGGGTTGCCGGTGTCCGGACTTTCCGCGCTACCGTTGCGTGTTCGGCGTCGCCATCCACGACGGATACGCTCAACTTCTTTGACGTTCCGGCGGGCGCTCGCGTTGTGGGGGGCTATCTGTCCTCAACCGACATGGACACCAATGGCACGCCCACCATCGCCCTCAATATCGGTGATGCGGGCTCGGCTAACCGTCACTTTGCTGCGTCCAACGTGGCTCAGGCCGGTACGGCGGCTCAGGACTCCTCCGTCACTTCTCTGGACTACCAGTATTTGACCAAGACCCGCATCACTGGCACCGCATCCACCAATGCGGCCACTGGTGCGGCGGGTACGGTTACGCTTTGCCTCCTGATTCAAATCGAAGGCATGGCGTCCTAATGAGTACCGCTCTCAGCATCATAAAGCGTGCCATGGTCTATCTTGGAGCGCTGGACCTTCGCCGGACACCTTCCGGCGTCGATGCTGAGACGTGCTTGCCTGAATTGATTGCCCTCATTCCGTCTCTTCCCGGTTGGACGGGATGGAATGAGGTGCAAATCAACACTGACTATACCGCCAATGATGATGAGCGAATTGCAGTCATCGGGGATGTGGACGTAACGATTACGCTCCCACAAATGGTCTATGACGATCCCTATGTTCTGTTCAGCGACTCGGGGCTGTCGATCAAATATGGTGAGTTCTTTCGTGCGCCTCGGGATGGGGCGCGCGTACTTGCCTACGCCCAGCAAGGCGACTTTACCAACTACTTCATCGCCTATCGTGCCGATATTGGCAAATGGATGCCTGTCAACGGATATGAGGTGGGCGACGAGGTGCCTACAAACGCCAGCATGGACTTGCACTTGTCCGCACTTCTGGCGGAAAGCATTGCTCCGCTCTATGGCCTGACATCGTCGTCCGAGTTGCAGCGCAAGATTACGCGCGCCCGCATCGCATGGCAGGCTTACTACGACAAGCGCTATTCCCCGAACAGCCCTGAGAACCGCTCCAGCGCGCTTGGGGTATACATGTAATGCCGACTCTGGCCCTTTCCACCTCGCACCATCAAAGGCGCTCTGGTCTGCCAAACCTCAAGTGCATCAACATGCTTTGGGACGGGGCTATAGGTGCGTTCTTCACGCGTCCGGCGCTTGTCTCTTACCAGACGAAAGGGACGGGGCCTATCCGGGGCATGTTTAGCGAAAACGGCCTGTTTGGATCTGATAAGTTCTATGTTTCCGGCCCGCAGTTCTGGCGCGAAAGTGCTGTAATTTACACGGTTCCGGGCGCGGATGGTGTACGCTTTGCTGGTGGGTTCAATGGCTCTGACGACTGTCTCGTTATCTGCACGAGCGGACATGCCTATCGCTACGACGCGGACGGCTTCAACCTGATAGCCATTCCCGACGACACCAATATTTACGACGTAGTGTTTTTTGGTAATCGGTTCCTTTTCTTCGCGGGCAATGGCAAATTTTATTGGTCCGCGATCAACGATCCGACGACCATTGACCCTCTGTCGTTTGCCACGGCAGAGGCCAAGCCTGACGGATTTGTCCGGGCTGTCGTTGCGTTGAATACGCTCTACATCTTCGGCAACGATACAACCGAACCATGGTACGCTACGACTGACATTGCCGCTCCGTTCGCCCCCCAACAGGGCAGCGAAATCGACATGGGGGCTTATTCCGGCGACCTCGTCTATGAAAACGATGGGCGTGTATGGTTCGTCAGCGAGAAGAAACAGGTCTGGGCGCTATCGGGCGGCCTGAAACAGATTGCAGATGATAGCGTGTTGGAATCGCTCTCCCTGTCGCAGCTAACCGATTCCAGCCTGTGCACGGTGTTTATCGAAGGCAACGAAGTGCTTTTGCTCACCGATAAGGCGGCGGGAACCTATGTTTACGACGGGGCTAACTGGTATCGCTGGTCAAGGGTTGGCCGTGAAAGCCTGAACGTCTCAGCCTCGATTAATGTCGGGTCGTTGTCGTATGTCGGAGACATGTCCTCGGGCGCGGTATTCCAACTGGACAACACCATTTATCGCGACTCTGACGACTACATAGAGCGCATCGTTTCCGGTTATGTTCCGCTATCCTCTGGCCGGGTTCGCAATGCAAACTTGTCGTTGCAGTGCGCCCGGGGGCCGGGAAATTTGATCGAAACTGATCCTCAGGTGGAAATGCGTTACTCCGACGACTTCGGCACATATACCGATTGGGATGCGCAACCACTGGGCAAGATCGGCCAGTTTTGGGCGCGTCCGGCTTGGCGATCGCTTGGTATGATGCAGGTCCCCGGTCGGATATTTGAGTTCCGCTGCACAGACGATGTTGATTTTGCGCCTCAGAACGCAGTTTATAACGAGGATCGCCTATAATGGCCATGCCGCCGCTACCAAACCAGCCACATGAATCGGCACCCGTGTTAACGCCGGACAACAGGCTTACCCGCGAGTATTTTATCTTTTTCCGCTCGCTTTTGTCCTATATGAAGGCTGTTGAAGAGCGCGAAACGGCAGGGGGCATCTAATGAGCACGAAAGGGCAAATCAATCGGCTTACTGACGCCTACAATCAGTACAATACGCTCCTGACCAACAACCAGACGGCGGGACAGGCGGCCTACCAACCCTATGAAGCGCTTGGCACACAAGGTGTTAATGCCTTGATGAATCCGCAGTCCAGCTTTACCACCTCGCCGGGCTATCAATTCAGGCTTGATCAGGGCTTGGAAAGCGCCACGCAAAGCAAGGCTGTCGGCGGCCTGCTTAACAGCGGCTCAACGCTTAAGTCCCTGAGTGACTATGGCCAGAACACCGCATCCAGTGAATACAACAACTGGTACAACCAGCAACTCGGCTTGGCGGGAATCGGACAGAACGCCACAAATAGCTCTGTGGGTCTGGGCACGAGCACGGCCAATCAGATCGGCTCTAACGCTGTCGGTCTGGCCACCGGCGTCAACACCATCAAGAGCAATGCGGCAGCGGCCACGAACAGTCTGTGGGGCTCTGTGCTTGGCTCCGCCGCTGCCATTGCCACGGGAAACCCATTGGCTGCTCTTGGTAGCCTCAAGGGCCTGTCTAGCGGTGGCTCTACGGGTGGTGGGGCTTACAGCGCCATTCCAACTGGAACGGGGTGGGCATAATGGGTTTCTGGGACGGATTTAATCAGGCATACGGTGCGGTAAGCAATATCCGCCAGCGCAACCTTTTGTACGACGTGGCGCAGAACCCCGGCGATACGCAGGCACGCAACAAGCTGATGGCGCTCAATCCTGAGCTTTCCGGCCAGCTTCAACAGCAGGATATGCAGCGTCAGCAATTCCAGAATCAGCAGACACAGTTTCAACAGGGTCAGCAGCAAACACAAGACCGTCGTGGATACGGCCAAATGGCTGCGTCGGGCGATTTGCAGGGTGCGCAAAATGCGGCTTTGGGAAATGGCGATGCGGAGTTTGCGTCACAGATAGACCAGCTTATCTCACGTGGAGATACTCACGCTGTGCAGGCCTTCAAGCAGGAGGCGCAGGTGGGTGGCGCGTTTTATGATGCGCTGTCACAGATTCCGGAACAACAGAGGGCGGGTTGGGTCCAGCAAAATGCCGAGGCCCTAAAGGCTCAGGGCGTGCCGATAGATATGCTTGATCCCGGCCACCTTTCGGATGGATTTGTGCAATTTGGTCTCGCTAAATTCGTTGGCGCTGACAAGGCAATTGATAACCGATTGGCGCAACAGAAGGCACAAGAAACATCTCAGTATCGTGATGCGCAGATCGGCATTCAGCAGCAGCGGGTTGACAACCAGCATTACGGCCAGACGCACGCGAGGCCATCGAGTGGTGGTAAGTCGTCGGGACGGGGCACAAACCAAGAGCCACCGGGATAGATCATGGCAGATTTTAAATACTCAGAGGGGTCGGTTTCCCCAAGCGGAAAATATGTTGTCCAGGGCGGGAAGTGGGTTCCCGCTCAGGCAAGCGCGCCCGTGTCCAAGTTGTCGGCGCAGGATTCCAAGTACCTGAATGACGCAAAAACACAGGCCCGAAAGCTGCAACAGGCAGCGGCCCAGCTTGATGAGTTTTCCGGTTATAATAAAAACGCAGCAACCGGGCCGCTTTACGGAAAGCTCAATATTCTCGGCCTCAATGTCAATCCCTTCGACGGCTTAGGTAAGGGGACGAACCTACAGAACATGGATTCCATCGTTGAGACATTGGCTCCTCAGCAGCACGTCGCGGGCTCTGGGTCTACTTCGGACCTTGAGTTTCGGGGCGCTCATCTTGCGCTACCCGGAACGGACAAGTGGGGCAACACAAATCAGGAGATTATTGCTCGCATTAAGCGTCAGAGTGCGCTTGCGAAGCCTTATGTGTACTTTCTTGATCGCTGGGCGCAAGATCACGGAAACCTTGAGGGGGCAGAAGAGGCTTTTGACCAAATGATGGCCCAAAAGTCAGGTCAGGGGTCAGCGCAGCCTGCTACACCAAGTAAAACAAAGTCCGGCGCAACAGTGAGCAATTGGTAATGCCTAAGGATGTCACTGTAACCTTTTCAGATGGAACAACGCACGTTTATCAAAACGCGCCCGACAACCTGACTCCCGATCAGGTGGAGGCTCGTGCTCAAAAAGACTTCGGCAAGTCGGTCAAGGCGCTTAGTCGCGGGAGCGCCCCGCAGCAGCCACAAAGGCGAACCTTTTTTGGCGACCTATCGGAAACATACGACAAAATCAACAAGGACGCGACCAGCAATGGCGGCAACATCCTTGCGGCAGGCCTTGGCATCGGCATGGACGCTGTAAATGGTTTAACACGCGCTACGGGCGGCTTAATAGGCCGCGCCGCCTATGACAATGGTCTTGGATTTACCGAAAAGCCTGTTTTGGAACATTCAAACGGACATGCGCGCGTGAGGCAAAACAACCCCGTTACGGTTGACGCGTCTGAAAGTGCCGGGGAAGGTCTCGTTAATCTTGCGTCATTTTTTACCGGCGCAGGCGAGGCGCAAGGCGCGAAGCTGGGCGCAAAGACCAATGCGCTCATGCAATCTACGGAAATTCCTCTGCGCCTGAAGCGCGTAAAGGCGCTACAAGAGGCAGGTATTCAGTTAACACCGGGACAACTTTCTGGCGGCGTGCTGCAAAATCTTGAGGACGCTGTTGCGACAACCTCGGGTTCCGTTCGGGCCGCGAAGGTGAGGGCCAACGAGGCCCTGAACAGCGCGGTTATTAACGATGCAGTCTCTCCCATAGGCGGCAAGGTTGAGGGCGCTGGACGTGACGCAATCGCGCAAATGCACGAGGGAATAGGCGATGCGCTAAACACTGCATTTGGTAAAGCAAACTTCTCGGCAGATGACGCGTTCCATAGCGCCGTTAATCAGGCGGCGCGAGATCATTTGCTCCCCACAGATCGGCAGGAGGCGTCTCAATTGGCCAGTGAGTTCGTAGCCGACGCCTCTCATGGGGACGGCCTAAGCCAATCGTTCGCTAGGCTAAACCGAATGAAGGTCAACGCAACTCGCGCCGGGAAAGGCAGTCTTGGCGACTTCATTCACGACCTGCAACAAGCTGCCCTTGATGCTGTAGATCGTGGCGGGGGAGCTTCTGAAGACGTTCGCAAGGCCAGAGACGCCTTCCGCCGATCCGTGGTGCCTGAACGAGCCGCCGCCATGGTTGGAGCGCCAGAAGGCGTATTCGACGCCAATCAACTGGTAAGCGCCGTTAAGGCTTCAGACAGGACTGTTAGATCAAACGCTTTTGCTCAGGGCAAGGCGCAGTATCAGGACATCGCAGAAGCAGCTAAAGATGTTATGGGAAAAACCATTGGCTCTTCTGGTACGGCTGAGCGCGCAAGCCTTACCGATCCCGTAAGATTTGTCGTGCTAAATGCGCGCAACCTTGCGCTTAAGGCTGTCTATAATCGCACCGTTATTGGCGCGCTTAACCGCATATCCCAGGCCAAAACCCCGCCCGAGGTTAATGCTGCTCTACAGTCCCTTGGGCGCATGTCGAAGGCTAACAAGGATGCCGCGCGCGCCCTACAGGCGCTTAACGCTTCTCACATTCAGGCTGGCCTTCCGCCCCTGTTACCAGCCACAGCAGCTGCCAAAGACCAGCAAGGTACGGGGCCAGCAAAATAGGATCGCCGCTATCCCAAAAAAGCAGTATAGATATCACAAGTCGCATCGTTCAATCTTACCACACCGAATAGGCCATGCCCCTACAAAACCAACCATTTGTGCAATTGCTTCGGGATAGCGGGCAACCATATGC
>JAOYMO020068468.1:0-10409 GCA_025802455.2 Iodosphaeria phyllophila
CCGGCATCTCATTCGAGTCGCATGATGGCCCTCCTGAGCAAGTTGAAATGCGCGCAGGGCGCCAGCCCATCCAACGATCATCGTCGGGTTCGCCAGATTTGTAATAGTCCATGGTCTTCGTCAACATGTTGCCTGGTGGATAGGGCACAACTGTGTTGGGCTCTGGTTTTCACATGAAAGCCCAACGGAAAACCAGGGGCAACAAGGACGTACCTGCCTCCTGACAGCTGCTAGCTGGATCCACGGTAGGTTGACGATGTCGGAATGCCGGGCTAGGAGACATGTCGTGCGTGCCTTACCGGTACCATGTGTCACGAGTGTGGCCATGACGAGCAGTGAAATGGACGAATTGAGGGTTTCCATGTTACTCAGTCACCTGTTTCCTGCCCTATCCAAGAGCTCCTCTTACGAGTATAGACCCATGTACCAGTATGGAGAGACTTCCCATCAACTAGTCCTTCCAGTGGAGGAGGCCGTTGCGTGGCCGCAATAGTCGAATCTTGATATAAGGTATTCTGACATGGCGTTGCTCCTCGCTACGGTACCACGGGGGCATGCGAGGGTAGGTCAAAATAAATCCAAAAAAAGAAAAACACCGAGACCCCGAATTGGAACTGTCCTTTTCCCGTGATACCAATCAGTTTTCGTGTATCATCTAGTTAGATTCAGTTGTACTTTGATTTCCATGTTGATGTTTTCCAAACACTCGACGAGACTCCAAACAAGTCAACTGATGTTGATTAGTTGCCTGCCTGATCTGGCCTGACACAGCATCGGGGTTCGCCTCTCAATGACGAGTGACCAGATGGCATTGTCGTCATGTCGCGATAAAGGCTTGATTGGTGTTATCGTGACTACCCCTTACGAAATTCAGCTGCTCGGTAGCGCTTACACAGCTTCCGTAGATCATGGCTGCCACTGACAGTCAGCCAAACTGCCAAGCTGGGAGCGAAGGTTCGTCGTTGCTGCTCCAAATCAAACCCGACTGTTTGCCAGTAGTCTCTGCTTGCTTTTTTTTACCGAGAGGTCTCGATACCGCTGCTTGCTGCAACGTCGATCCAAAACTAACGGTACTTATCAAACAATTTGTTGCCAAAGGCCTGACTTGCGAACGCGGCGCTGAAAGGAAGAATCGAAAATCCTGTTGTTATCGTGATTAACCGCTCGGTTTCGTGTATTCTCTTTCTATTGGATTTTTTTTTTTCCGGGCGATGATGGCCTTGGGTTGGGTCTGCGAACCATATTATTCAGTCCAAGGCTGGCGACATCATTTTGATAAGTACTGGTACCGGTACTCTAGACCGGTGGGGTTTTGCCGCCAATTTGAGCTGGTCGCAAAACGTGGGTCTCCTGGGTTCCGTTTCGCGCATTGACGCACTATTAGTGAAACGGACGTCATCGCCAACTTGGATCCCGGTTGCCCCCTCCCCCTCGTCTCCTAGACGACCGTAGCAGGCCAACCAGCAGTGGGAGAGATGACCTCAAGCATGTGCCACCACAACAACTTTTGAGACTCTGACATCAAGGCCTACTGTGGTAGGCTGTTCATCCCGCGTGTCTTGATCGAGTCGTTCCGCGTTTCCATCACGGGCTGGCACACTTCCCCTTTCTAGATCTCCGAGTTGGGTTGGACGAGACAATCGCCATCTTGTGAATGACACTCAAAATTTGGAAGGAAAAAAAAGAATTGCAGCCCAAAGGCAAGTCTGCACTGCCTACACCACGCTGTTGCTGCTGCGACACCAATATTTCCTCGTTGTCATTTCCCCGCCCCCACCAATATTTCCGCCATTATTCGTGCATTCATTATCTTGGGACCTAGCTATTAGTCCTGCACAAACCGGAATCTGCACATACCGCGACCCTCCTCAACAACCATCAGACATTTTTGACCATCCTCCTCCATCCATTTACCTTGCTATTTGTGCAGGATTGTTACATGATTAGGATTTCTTGCGATCGAAATTTTTTTTTTCACTCTTGCCTACAGACCTTGTCCTGTCCAATATCCAAGCTTTGCACGTCTTTAACTTGATCGCGCGCGGATCTTTAGATCTCGGACCAGGCCGTTCGCCTTCCCACTGCTCACTCTTGCCTTGCCTTCCGCCGTACAGCACCGTACTTCCAACTGGCGATCGTCCTGCGACCATTTTTCTACGCCGTCAGGGTTCGGCGCATGCTCGAGATCCTGCAGCATTCCTCAGGAGTTTGTGTCGGTCGAACCCCTGCAACTTGAACATTTCTCTGTGACCTTGAATTCCTTGGATCACCACGGACTCGGCGCTTTGACTTGGGTCTCTTTTAGGTGGGTAGTATTTTTTTCTTAGTTTTTTTTTTCTTTCTTTCGCTGACTACTTCCGTCCCATACTCGAGCGTTGGACAGGTTCTATCTCTCAAAGATTGTATCTGACACCATCTAATAAGTAGTATCTGGGTAACACAAGGGGCCACTTGACTCTCTACAGAACCACTACCAACCGGGTCTCATTCCCCGCGATACGGTACAAGTTCTTCACTTACGGTTTTTGGAAGGGCGGCGTATTCAGCATTCATCATCTTGCCATCTTTTCATCTTTTTTTTCTTGTCTGAAAGGAAAAGAAGTTTTTTCAAGTTTGCTTTTTGATCACGAGACCCGCCTGCTGCGATTTCTTCTCACTCACCCGTGGGCCAAACTTCACCGAGGGACAACCGTATTCAAGAGCCTCTGCCGCACACAGTCCATTGTTGCGCGGTCGATTGCACTCCCCACCATTGGCTTGTGTTGTCTGCAGCCCAGTGAAGAGTCTGCTGTGGCTGCTGTGCAGCGCGCATCACACATTTTCGTCGGCAGGCTTGTGAGACTTTAAGCCCGCTAGGCAGCGAATTTCCTGCGTACCCCGCGATACTTTAGAAAGCAGCTCCTTCTAGTTTGTGCGCTTTCGCTACCCCCCATTAGATTCAGGCTCTTATCGCCACTTTGGGTTCCCGCTACCCGAAGCTTGGTAATGCGAGGGGCGCTGGCTGCGAAGCTTCTGGTCGCAAACACACGGTGCGGTGTCCCAGTTGGAGATTCTTAGGATCCTGATCTCAAGGATCAATAAGCTCAGGATTTTGTTAAACCAGACCGGACACTGGTCCAACGATCTCGTTCGCGACAAGACCGGCTCCATGTCTCGGTAGTCCGCCAGCCTAGCCAGCCTGTTGGTTCGCAACTAGTCCCTACCAGCTCTGAAACGGTGTATGTCGTCTCCAGCGACGGTGGAGTCACGGGCCGCGTAACAGAAACTACTACAAATTGCTTACTTGGTCATACCAAACACATCGTGAGCGACAGTGGCTCTAAAAGGTTTGAACCCCGGGAGAAGAAAACTTGACGGCCCAAGTTGGCCCTTGGCTTTCATCAACCCTTTCTCCTCTCAACTTTATGATGGCTGAAGCACGATATCGACACTCGGGGAGGAGATCTCCGACGTTCAATGCGGCGCGAGCATCGTTACCAGTGAGTCTAGCGTATGGTAATCACTACAATGGTGGTGACATCCATGCTGTACCAACCGGGCGATATGACGCAAATGCGGCCAGACGGCCAGGTGATTCTCGAAATGGACCTTCTGCCACTATTACCACGTACAATGTGACCAAAGATCCCCCCTCACGAAGCTCGAGTGTTCGCGAACGCAGCCGGCCGCGGAACCGGTCATCGACGATCGATACAAGCTCAATCAAGCCCATTATCGTCACAACTAACCATGGATCAGGCCATGGGTCGGGTCACGGGTCAGGTCGTTCTCATGGGTCTTCCTCGCATACATCCTCTCATACATCCTCTGCCCATGGTGGCAACTCCCATGGCAATGGCTCTAGCACCAACACAATAACAACAACCTCCAGCTCAGGCAAGACATCGAGCCCCAATCGCGATGGTCTTCGGTCAGAGGAGACAAGCTACTACTCACAACCAGCATCGTCTATGCGGTCTCGAAGCCAGCAGCACCGTCATAGCTACAGTGCAAATTTGGATAGCGATGAATTCCATCGTCTGCGGGAGCGAGTAGGAGGCGACGATCGTCTTCGTGCTCCTCGAGCCAGTCCTGGACCGGAAATCCGCAAACCTCATAGTCGATCCAACTTATATGTAAACCCTCCGCGACCAAGTGCGCCTCCCCCGCCATCCAATGATTACACCATTCCTGCTGTAGATGCCTACGAATATACTAAACCCAGCGATCTGGCCCGATATGATCTTGAACAAGACCGACCGAAAAGCCGATCGAGTCGACGTGACAGCATTGATAGACATTATTACCGTCCATCGGTCAATCTGGTAACCAACGACATTGTGCGTCCCGATGGACGGAGAATTGGACCACCCACTTCATCTGCCATTGACAGATATAACCGTGCCGCCGCCGCTGGCATCTATGATCGACCATCAGTGACCGTGCCTTCTCTTCCACCAGTACCCACGCCTCCACAGATTGAGGCCAGCAGAATTGAAAACAACAGACACTCTGCCATTATCGAATCATCCTCAGCTCCTGTTGTTGAACGTAGAACTTCACGTCCCCGACCAGTGTCCCTGTATCAAGAAGACACATCTCGCATGATGGCACCCGATGACCTTTACCGACCAAGGGATGATGAGCGGCTGGCTCGTAAAGATCGAAGGTCCCATGATTTCTACCCTGACGATTTCATTTCTTCTCGCGGCTTTGGAATTCGCAATGAATTCCAGGACCATCAATCCGAGCTCCGTCGTTCCAGCTCACGCCACAACCCAGATAGACGCGACACAGACGACCGCCGATCTCGGAGAGAAGATGATCGTGAATCCAAACGTTCGTCTGACGAGGACCTGGACAAGACCAGAAGTCGACACACGAGACGAGGTTCCGAGGCCAGGGATAGACCTGCGCTGCTTGAGGACAAAGATCGAAGGGAAGCTCAGGACTCTAACCGATCCGGAAAGGTCCGTGACAAGATCTTTAATGGCTTCACCACTGCGGCCGCCGCTATTGGCTTGGGCACTGCCATGGGCTCCGCCGGTTCTGGATCTTCCAAAGAGAAGGTGGTTGAGGAAGCCGAGCCCAGAGGTTCTCCAAGGCGCCGGCGAGCGTCGGAAGTTGGGTCCAGACCTACTTTTGATGCTGAGAGCGTGCCTTCTCGAGCTGCTGAACGCTATCGGCCGGCTGATGTAGACGTGGATCGGAAACCATCACCTAGACAGGAGCCCCTCATGCTGGAACCACGGAGACGGCGAACCTCAGAGCTGGGTGCGAAACCTGACTTTGAATCGGAATATCTCAACTCGCGGCCAGCTGATCGCTACAAGCCCGTGGAGACGGAAAGAAAATCATCCCCACGTAATGACTACGTCACCATGGATAAACAGGTGGATCCGAGAAAGAGTACCGCCGATTTGAAAGACAACTTTGCTCGGGACTATGAACAACAGGAGCGAGAGCGTGAACGTGAGCTCCGAGAACAGGAGCGCGAACGCGAACGCGAACGCGAAAAGGAGAAGGAGAAGGAGCGTGAGCGCGAACGTGAGCGTGAGAAGGAACGCGAGCGCGAGCGAGAGCGAGAGCGAGAGCGAGAGCGGCAACGTGAAGTTGAACGCGAGAGGGAACGCGAAAAGGAGCGTGAGAAAGAGCGTGAGAAGGAGCGCGAAAAAGAACGCGAAAAGGAACGTGAACGGGAACGTGAGCGGGATCGGGAAAAGGAGCGCGAGGCTGAGCGTGCCCGCGCCAAAAAGGAAGCCGAAGAGAAGCAGAACGACATCCGCAACGATGTCCAGGACGACTCTGCTCCGTTAGACGACTCGGCCAATGTCCAGAGACGACGAAGACGCCCATCCTCGGTATTTGACCCGACCGATACCAAAGGTTTGATGGATCTCAAGGCTCAATTGGCTGCCATGGAGGACGATTCATCTGACAGGTCCACTCGAGAATCACGTAGAGGTCGAAGCGGCAGCTTCAGTCATAACGTTGACACGGAAACCGCTCTCTCTTCTGGTTCTGACAGGTCTGGTACATCAGCGGTACAGATCATCCGGGCTCGAGATCATTCTGTCGTTCGGGACTCCGACGGTGCTCACGATGAGAACAGGGGACGTCAATTGGCTTTGACGGAAACCGAACGCCAGAAGCAAGTCAGGGTTGTGTCGCCGCCTCGAGCTCCATCAGAATCGAAGCCCATAAAGGGCATCTTGAAGCAACCAACCAAGATTTTCCCAGAAGAGTTGAACCCGATTCGTGAGGGTGTTGCTCCCCACAAGAACGACAGCACCAAGAAGGACGTTCCTTCCGGTGCTCGATGGACCAAGATCAGCCGGAAGATGGTCAATCCGGAATCCTTGATGATCGGCAAGGAACGTTTTGAAGTTCGCGATGATTTCGTCATTGTGCTTCGTGTTCTCTCTAAGGAAGAGATCCAAGCATATGCCACAGCCACCGCGCAACTGAGAGGTAAATCATCCCATGAGTCTCATGCTTGACGAGCGGTTGTTGAGATTTCCTCTTACTAACCCATCCACAGAGGTTCGACGAAAGGAATATGAGAGGGGGCTTCAAGACGACAAAGAGCGCGACCCAGATCGCGACGAGGAGGATCGGCGACGGAGACGTCGCCGCGATCGTGATGACGATGAAGATCGTCGAGAACATACCAAGGATAAGGACGCGGACCGCGAGAGACACCGCCGGCACAGGCACGAGTCTTCTTCGCTCGATGGCGATGAGCCCTCTGATCACAACAGTGGCCACTCGCATCATCATAGTAACAGGCGCCATTCTATTGTAAGCTGAGCCTTTTTTTCATGGGCTCCAGAAAGGCGGTAGCATGGCGTTTTCGGTGATGGCAAATAAGCAAGAAGAGCGGGGTTACTGGATTATGCAAATGACACGATGACGAGCCACGATATCCACTATTATAGATTTGACTCGGCTGAGAAAGTTTCCTGTTTTATCTTGGTTTCTGTTGGAGGAGCACGGCAATTTTTCCTCCAGGGAAGGGATTCGGTTGACTATTTCTGCGCTTGAGATGCCGATATATTCATCGATCTATGTATCTGGAGACTAAGCCGCTCAAAACGAGAAGATGTCTCCATGGGACATGTCTATGTCGGTTGTGGTGTATGTGGATTTGTCCATTTTTTATTTTTTTTTTTGAATTTGTTGTATGAATGCATGCATGGGCTTTTCTGTATAGGTCCTTACTCTTGGCATGCTCATGTACACAGGGGGGGGTATATAGAAAATTGGAAAAAAAATCGGATGGTGTTACAGTGTGTTGTAGAGTTTTCTCAAGGTGTTTGCTGGTAAGTATACTTTACACCTCTCTTGGGACTGAAAGAGGCCAATGAGAAGGGAAACGTGCAGTATGCTCTCGTGCAGCAATCTCCCGCTAGGGTTGGCATTCAATACTTCGAGGTTGATTCATGATGTGAGCGATGAGACTCGCCCGTGCTGACCTAATATCGACCCCCTCCTGAGAGAGGGTGTCGGGTCTCTTTGGCACATTACTGTCCATTGATTACCCTCGTAAGACAGGCTACGGCATGTTACAGGTCACCACTGGTAGCTATGTGGAGCATCACAAGATTTGGATATTCAAGAGCAGCTTCGAGAGAGAAAGCTCGTGCGATTTCAGGTGGGTTGTGTCACGTGTCTGATTCTGTTGGTATCGCGCGGGTTGTATCAGGATAGATTGATGATGGAGATAGGCTAGACTGGCTCTCTACGCTGTACATGCCATCTTGATTCCATTCCTTAGTCCTTGGGTTCCTCAGCTCCTTGTTGTTCCTTTGCTTAATCCAAGGAAGCTAATTCGCACTACCGGTCCTCATTGAGCCTAACACATCCACATCGGACGCTACAGTGTTCACTAGACCATTTTCAGCTGCTTCGTGCAATGGAGTTTCTTGCAAATATTCAACGGCGATGAAACCGCCACGCGCAAGGTTGTGAAGGGTGCAAAGGAGCAAAACTCAAACCAACAATTTTGCACGAGCCTCGATAGACTCGCTCTCCTGAGTCGTCCGCACAGCGGCAGTACACACTGTTGCTACAGATTTCTGTCGTAACACCTCACCAGCCTGGGAACTCGGTTTGAATCAGGTTCGATCGCACTTTGCGGGATAACCGTAGATCTTCCGCGCTCGCAAATATCTCATAGCCGTACCAGTATAGACTGACTGAACAATTTGAAAACCCGTGTTCCGGAAGGGTACCAACAGTTGAAGAGCGCGTTTCGACTCTTGATGTGATGCGGAGAAGCTTGCCAAACCCGGTCTAACCTAGATGGTGATTGGTCGACTCTTTGCCGCCTAGGTTTGTGGCGCCTCGAGACGCGTCCAGATACTCCCTCGGCTCGCTTCTCGAGCGCTGGTGTCGTCATGACTGAGCGAGAGAGAATACAGTACGGTGTGTGGTGAGTTCTGAGTCCGCTTGGTGGGCAACAGGAATATCGATACATTGGCATTAGCGCGAAGACGAGCAAGCACTAGCATCGGCACTAGCATCGACACTAGTCTCGGGACTCGGGTAAGCTAACAGTAGGGCAGACATCGTGAGAGCACGACGACGGGAATGCCCGGCCGCACCATGGTAGTCACTATTCCGCACAGACTGGCTCAGCGACCAACCTATGGAGCCACTCTGTATACTCTTATCCGTCCCCCTCTCTATTCGGCCTTGATATCTATCTGCCTGCTCTTCCAATATTGCCCGTAGGCGGATCACACCAGACATGTGCCGGAACTAGATTTCCTATCAGACTATTGCGTATTGCAGGACAATGGCACTTCAGTATGATCACCTCGAGTGATGCCCCCTATTTGACGCCGATACATTGTATCTTCATGTATTAATAAAAACATCAAATTCCAACAGTGAGAAAATTAATGATTGCCCAGCATAAGAGGATTTGTTTTGACTTGCTTAATCACCCAACTTCTCCTGAAACAACCTCCAATAAACATATCTGTACGCCTAGTTAGGATTGGGCATGTTACTAACACAGTCAGAACATGTCTATAGAGAGTGGCATGTTCCAGATCGAGAGCGCTCGTTCACAGTCTATGACCTGAGAGAAATTTGGCTTGGTCAGTCGCCGGCTGTTCACCCTGTTACTCGACGACTGTCTCACATCAACTTTGTTTAACGGAACCAACTGTAAGCTACCGGCTAGCATGAACAGTCCTTTTCGACTAGGCGTTTGCGAATTCTGGACATACTCTCTACCCGATACATACGGATATCCCGAAAGCTAAGAAGCAAATCATCCAGGGAATTTGTCCTTGGCCCGATTTCGAGACCGAACCCGAAAACGATGAAAACCACGTATGTAGAACACTCTACGATGAAGAAGTGGCATATTGGCCATAGCGGCTTGAGTTGTCTCTATATAACCACTTTTGGACCATGAACTTGATATGTGTTAGAAAGAGCCTGTTATCATTCCTAGAGGACTCGATGGTTGTTCTGCAATAAATTTACGAATTCATTAGAAATGTACGTTCCCACGAGACGCCGTACATGCTTCTACGCTGCAGATATCTGCAGAGTCGAAATATAGTAGCAATAGACGGAGTTGTAATTGGATCACATATTGGGTGGTTGCTTTGAGCGCCTAAAGTATGCGAGCATTTCACCGCCTCAGCGGCATCACTACAGTACTGTGTACAAAGCAACCATCCCACCGTCCTTTTACGACTTGTTTACAGGTCCGAAACATGAAAGTTGCATCTGCCCACACATGGTGACGGTTGCGGTAAATGAGACAACGGTTTCGGGACTCAGGATAGCACATGTAGGATGACGCGCGTATGTTTAGAAGACCACTCGCATAGTTCATACGGCTGAACCAGAACACCGAAGCTTTTCTTATCGTCTAGGTCAAATGGCATCACAGTGCAGCGGATCGAATCAAGTCAAATCGGAATGTAGACCAGCCAAGATTCATTTCTCTGATACCCTGCACTTAGCAATTCCAACCACAAGAAACGCTGCGTGCATACGGAATGGTAAATGACGATGCAGGTGATACGCACGATGTTACAAAAAAAAAAAAAAAGCCGACATTAACGGCGGGAAAACTGGATCAAAACAAGCGAGATTCAAAGAGTTTTTTTTCAAT
Source organism: Iodosphaeria phyllophila (assembly GCA_025802455.2). NCBI lineage: Eukaryota > Fungi > Ascomycota > Sordariomycetes > Amphisphaeriales > Iodosphaeriaceae > Iodosphaeria > Iodosphaeria phyllophila. The sequence goes on from JAOYMO020068468.1 coordinate 10,121, forward strand.
AGTCATTCCCTCAGTAGCCGCGGCTAAGTATTGTGCTGCGCCGCTGGCAAGCGACGTCCAAAGAGCCCAGATTCGCCATCACGCTTTCGCGAATGGATGGGTGGATGGATTCTAAATTCTAATTGACGATTCCCGTTGGCCGGTAGCATTGGTAATCATAAGCGCATATCCACCTCGAATCACTCTCATATCCACCCACACCGGACCACTGGATATTACACACAGCGCACCGTTTCGGAGACGCAAATTTGACGAATCCTTCCTTCACGAAACCGGATACGAGATGTCG
>JAOYMO020068553.1:0-10402 GCA_025802455.2 Iodosphaeria phyllophila
CAGCTCGGTAATCTCGTGTCCTCTGCCAGCTCCACCATCGAAGCTACCACTGGCGAGCGTTTCCCCTTACCTTCCGCAGAGGATGGAACACGGCGATATGACTACGGAAAGGTTATTTGCATTTTCATGGGCTGTGTATACGTTTATGTCATTCTCTTGACGTTCATCGGGCCGGAACATTTGAACCGGTCGTTTGACGCGTCCCAGGATGAGGATTTGGTTGATGTTGTGGGGAAAAACGCGGTCAACCAGGCGGCGGGTGTGGATCGGAGGCGGAGCAACCGTTCGGATGAAGATGACGATAACGATCCGGAAAAAGGATCGGCGAGACAAGTTGGGTGATTGAGCGGGATTGGGGGTGGAATTATAGAAGTTTGTTTTGATGCTATAGGTTTCGCGTGGATCACCTGACGAGGATGATGCACGTGTACACATGTTTGTTAGGATATAAAAGTTACGAATTTTACGATCAATACGAAGTGAACAATTCCTTCATAGATAGCAATGATTGCTGAAAAGTTAATGCGACTCATGCACACGATGAGTAATACACCTGATGTCGAAGACGCGACCCTCAGTTCCAGATATCTTTAGCTCAACTCAATCGCAGGTGAACTTTTCCCGGATGGCGAACTCTAGCCCGTCCATAAGTTTCCATAAAACAAATGATCAGCACTCCAACCATGAAGCTTGCTAAGTATGGCGTGAATGAGATCTCCGAACCCAAAGAAGCTACATACTAGGAGAGCCATATCAGCATCAATGCACAGCTGGAGCTGTCGTCACAACTTCGGACGGAGCCCGCGATTCGCGCCAAGCCATTTACACTGATACCAGGGCTAGATCGCTGCCCTGGGAAGATTGTGGATACGGGCTAGATCTTCATCTTGTTTTCGAATCTGAGCGTCCATAATTGGGATCCACGTGCTATCTGATCCCCGATTGATTTTGCGGCTCTTTGACGTATGTAGCATCGGTCACAAGGTAGATGACCGCGTGCGCCGCGCTGCCGTTAACACACTCTCTCCGCAATTGGATGTATTCCCCGCTGACTTATACAGCAGGCCATTTCAAGTCGATCTGTTCAATACATCATCGCTTCCATTCCCATGTCACACATCATAAGTCCTTTCCATAGCTCATCTCGAAACCCTACGTCTCTAGCCATTATTATGCGCTTCTCACCAGCATCTCCTTCATGAGAACCCCACGAGATCAGTTGGTCTCAAATCATCCTTCGGGATATTAATCGTACCCCTGAACTAAAATCCACAACCCATTCCTACATCAGGTCCTCCTCAACCTGTCCCTGCTTCCTCCCAATCTGCATCTCCACCAATTCCTTCAACCTCTCAATTTCCTCCCTCAACTTCCTCACCTCAACGACCGCCGGCTCATCCTCAACATTGCTCTTGCTTTCCAACACTTTCTTGCTCCACCCCTCGCCTTCGAAGTCAACCTGCACTCGCCCGGCCATGCGCTCCCATTCCTCCTGTGTCTCATCGTCGGCATCGCCGCGGGACCGGTTCCGGCGGATCTCCTTGGCCATGCAGGTTTCCCAAATGGCAGCGACGAGCAGGAGCGGCGAGTAGAGAAAAGCCATGACAACATCGTTGACGCGCTCGTAGGTGGTCTTGGGAAGCCACCACTCGAGGGGGATGATGAGGAAGAAGATCTCGATCAGGTTGAGAGGGGCGATGAAGACGTTCTCGTCGGGCGCACGGACGAATTGCATCGTCTTTTGGGAAAAGAGGGCGAGGAACTCGTCGTCGGCGTTTTCGGTGATGTCTTCGTAGGCGCTGTTGTACTGTTTGGAGAGCAAAGAATAAGCGGTCGCTCGGGAGTTTCCTCAAGATACACGTTCACACAAGGGCTGACTTACAAGAGCAATAAGGATATTCAGTAGAATGATCATGATGATAAACGTGAAGAAGTAGTACAGAATGATGCCAAATGGTGGACTGAATCGCTCAAAGCCACTGAAATCGGGACTCTGCAGGATAGCGTTCATCATGGCCTGGAGGATAAACACGGTATCGTCGGCGGCCATATCATCCGCATAATCCATGCCAATAAAGGCCTGCAAGAAGCCGATAATAACGACGACCAGCAAAGCGAAGAATATGACGCTCTCCTTCATCATGACCTTCAGAACTACTAACATAGCGCCAAAGAAGCGGAAACTGTCCAGGTAAAGTAGGAGCCGCGCCCAGAACATCGGTGCTGCGAATGCGAGGAAATTATAGCTCAACATGTTGAACCTGTGGCGCTCCGCACTATCATCCTCCCAAGGATGAGTGAACGCAATGCAGCGCATCACCAACGAGACTGTGAGCAAAGAGTAGAGGACACCGTTGAAGGCATTCCAGAACCCCATGATGTGGTACCCCGCTTTCCAGAATTTGGTGATCTCGTCACAGATGAAGCCCAGGGTAAAGATGTACAACAAGGCCTCAACGGGGTCGATGTCACCGCGGGGGTTGATCGTGTTGATAGCGCCAGTATACAAAGCCAGATATATGATGGAGAAGAGCATTTGCGCGGCATTTTGATACATGGGAGCGCGCATGCGATCGGGGTCCAGATGAGGTAAGAGAGAAGTGTTATCACGATCCTTGTACTCGATGAAACTCGCGGGGTCGTTTTCGTCTTGCACTAGCCAACCTTTCCAGAGATAGTTGATACATTTCTGATAGCCCGACGAGCCAATAACTCGGAGGGCGTGTAGATCAACAGCCTTCTCAATCACGTTGACGGGTGGTGTGGCTTCTTTATTGTCGCCGATGATGACGGAATACCGCTTTAGTAGGACGTGGTGCATGAGGTGATCGATGTCTTCCTCGCCCTCGATACTACATGATAGGACGCAATGGTAAGTTTGTGATTGTTTTCTACTTTCAGATATCGTCTTCGACAATGGATTAGGATGGCCAGTGTGAGAAGATAGCTAATTTCCAAACGTACATAGTCTTAGCAATGACCTCGCAAGCCGTCGCGCGAAGATGATGGAGATCAGCGTCCCAGAGCTCCATGATGGCCTGCTGCTTGAACCAGCGCTTGACCACCAGGAGACAGAAAACGACACAAGCGCCATGTTGCGAGCCGCCTGCTTCCTTGGCTGCGGAAACCACCTTGTGCGTGATGATCTTACTGTGCGGACGCGTGATCTGGGCTTCCTTAAGCTCACATGGCACGCTCTCCTCGATCAGGTAGCGGATGCGAAGCGCGACTTTGGTGACTTCGGGGGCTGGAATCGCTGATTCAAGCTCATTTTCACGATATACGGGGAGTACTAGAGAGACAATCAGACCATCAATTAGCTGGGGATTTTGTCATGGTGGCACAAGACGCATATGCGATGTGCGGCGTACACGCCTAAGATGCACAACCCAATGATCTTCGTATTTACTTACATCTACGGCGAGATTGCTGCATCCAGTCTTCGTGCGCTGGATGGCGACTCCAGCCCAGTAGCTGGGCAAACCCAAATCTTCCCGGCCGCGGCATTGCGATCTCTCGAGGAGCTCGTCGTCGATCGTCAAGATGGTCAAGCCACAGAAAAGACTTCGCGAAATAAATTTGTCGTTTTTACTTAGCCGAACAGCTCTATACACCCCCGTCGATCAAGAAGAGCTCCGCCAATGCAACCAATGGACGACACAACGAAAACAATCAGAATCCTACCTGTCCCGCGACCATCGCTGAGGAATTGGGGCATCGATTGAATTTGTTTTCCCGGTACATAATTTACAAGCTCACCTTGATCTCATGGTGACCTTACGGCCTCCAACCCACGGTAACCCTGGCGCATGACGCATTACCAAGTTCCAACCCCGGGCAATTGGGAGCTCTCGCATGCAGCTTCCTTGTAGTCAAAAGATGCCAAGACCCCAGATGATTGGATCCATGCCCGTTTCCCGCACCTCTGTTCCTTGGACAAGAAAACACCGGATGTCTCCCTTGCTGGACCTTCCTTCGGCGCGTTCCAAGTCACATCGGAGGTCATCGCAAACTGGAGTGTTGTCAGTCTTAATACGGCGCGTTTCCGTCGCTCTCGTGCCGCACAAGCTCCTTGACACACAGTAGCGAACGTTGGCAAGCTCGCTCAACGATCAATTCGACGGCGTGCTTTGCCGTTGAGCGGCTTAACGGCAGCGTTACTGCGTAACGAGGAGGCGGTAGTTACGGCATCTTTGGCCTGGCATTCATTCAGCAACGCGCACCCCCACTTCCCCGCAGTTACGTGACCTTGATTCTAATTTCCAACTTCCAAGTTTTAATGAGCTTGACGAGCCCAACTATCTTGTAGATTTGCTGGCCCTTCTCGCTTCACATTGGCATCACCCTCACGTTCGTTCGAATTGCAGTAGCTTGCCACATTGGCGAGGTAACAGGACATCAGGCACAGTCTATTCAGTGCTGACTGGACACAATGGTCTGATGCAACGAGATAAGATACAATGTATAGTGTCGGTACGGTACTTGGGCAAAGTTGTTATCGGTATCAACGGAACTTTGTGCGAGGCTTGGACGAATGCACATTGCCATGGGCAAGTGAAAGTGAACGTTCTTCTGGCATTTCTCTTGGAACACGAGCTTGCCCTTTAGTGTGCTACCCCGTCATAACGAACACCAGCACTGCTTTTCATTGCCTCTCTACGAGCTCCATCCGTTTTACACCTTTTCTCTTAGAAGTCACGTGACCGCGAAACGCGTCCAGATAGAGCCCAAATCGCATCCGTAAGGGCGCGATGAAGCATTGTGGGTAAAACGGATAGGTAGTTTATAGTAGAAATCAATTGAAAGCATTTTTACATCATTTGCGCTCCGGCGCAGGCCGAATTGACTAGTAGGCAACGTGTCGCAGACGCGTTGCGCCCTAGCACGATGGGAGGTAGAGGCAGAGGCTTGGCCCTGGGCGGCGACGTGCCAGGGCCCAGTAGCAGCGAGAGTAGCGACAAGACCACAGACAAGACGGCGGCTCCTTTATGGGGCAGCTCTTTTCGTCCGCGGTCCGCGTCGCCCGCGAAGAGGAACGCTGCGGAGGCAAGCGGGCGCCAGAGGGCGCCCGGGGAACCAGCGAAACGGGCGCGGCACAATCCTGCTTCGAACAACAACAAGGAGGAAGAGGACGACGACGACGCCTACGAGGACGCATACGACCTCGACGACATACGCCTGCTGGACCAAGTCCGGCTCCCAACGCAGGAGGAGGCCTTTTTACAGAGCCAGGTAGCCCGGGCGACGGCCAAGTTTGCGAAGACAAACCCGTCAGTCACGACACCCACGCGGACTACCGCAGCCTCCGGCATGGCGCCGGGTGGGCTCCGCAAGGAGGACAGCTCGAGTGCAGCATCAAAGAGACTTCACGCTGCAAGCAGAATTATAGAGGCCAAAAAGGCCCTGTACCGGAAAATTCCTGGCTCGCTCAGCAGGGCCCTCATGGAAGGAGTGGAGGAGTTTGCCCGGGTGTGCCTCTCCGAGGTGCGCCTTTTGGGCGGCGAAAACACGGCTCCGGCTGGAAGCCAGACGACGGCTGCCACCACCACCACCACCACTATCTCCGACGATGACCGCCTACTTACCGTGGGCGCCCTCAAGCAAATCCTCAACGAGAGGACCAGAATTCCTTCCCTCCCCCCTCCCAACCCCTCCAAACCTACAGCGCCCTCGACTTGGGCACAGGTGGCCGCCCGGCCGTCTGCCGAAGGTGGTATGGCTCCGGCCCAAGCCGGGGCTTCCGCTGTGGTTCCTAGGAACCACGATCGGGAGCTTCTAGTGAAGGCTGGGCCAGACCAGCCGACGGAGATTGGGGCCGCTACCAACGCGGCGCTGGGGCAACCCGGCTCCGTGGTGGCGGCGGGCAAGATGCGAAGTGGAGACGTCTGCTTGACGTTCACCACTAAGGAGAAGAGGGAAGAAGCACTAGCCTCCAATTCTTCGGGAGGGGGGGGCCCAAAGGCATGGACCCAGAAGGCCTTTGGGCCGGGAGCAAAGGAGGAGCGTAAGCTCCTCGCGCTGCATGTTAGCGGGCTACCCGCTCGAAGGATTGCCGGAGTATCTAATGAGGACTTCCTCAAAGATCTCCGGAAGCAGCACAAGGATATTGAGAAAGCCTCAATATCCAAGCCAAAGCCTGGCGCGCATGGCGCACGCCACTATCCACCTGCCCTGAGGCGAACGGGCAAACGACTTGATCCGCGACGGGATCATCTACCGCGCAGAGGTGTACTCTTGCGCGGTATTTCAAGACAGTGCTTTGCCTGCCACAAATGGGATGGTCACGCAGCTGCAAAGTGCCCTAACCGGGCGCGATGCGGCTACTGCGCGGCACCACCACATATTGGCGGCGACAAAGCCTGTCCGGCGAGGGCATCCAGCAACGGCAAGCCCACCTGCAGCAACTGCCGCGGACCACACCCGACATGGAGCCGGTACTGCCCGGCCGCGAACAAGGCCCGTCTCGAGAGAGACGCGGCCTTTGCGGACAGGCCGGTGTCCTTTACAGACCGGGTGCCTCGACTTCCGAGGAGCTCCCTTCCACCGACCTCTTTGCGCTCTATGCGACCGCAAGGCAAGCCGGTATCACCGGGCGAATTAGCCCGCAACCAGGACCAAACTGCAGCAAAAACAAAGGCCAGAGGCAAGCAGCCTGCCTCCGGTGCCAGGCCGGTGACAGAGCTGCCTGTCCGCGGCCCGCAGCAGCTTAGAATCCAGGACTTCCTGGTGGGCTCGCAGGCCACAGCGAGCCCGGATGTGCAAATGGCGGATGCCACGCCGGCACCACGGAGCCGGCGCAACTCCGGTCGCGAGTGGTAATCTGACCTTACTGGACTGGAGGTGGCTGAGTTATGGCGATCGGTACGGGGAGGTACCGCAAGTGCAGGCAGGAGACAAGAGGCAGTTATGAGGGGGTTTTGGCACCTTTTAAGGTTTTTCCTTCTCCAAGATTTAGCCGAGGTACATAGGCGCGCGAAAGCGGCGCAATGCGTATCAATTATTATTATTATTATTAATTATTGCCTCTCTACTGTGGTGGGAGGGCAAAATATTACACCCGCATACGGTTTTCTGTGGGGGTTTGTGGGGGTCCGGCAGCCCCACAGGGAAAAACAAATCTATTTTTCTTTTTGCCTGCGAGTCTTGGAGCCTACCACAGTACAAGCCTACAAGGCAGGCAAGCGGCATACACAAGCGATGAGGGAGAAAGAGAATAGGAATAGCTTCTAACTGCTTAATGGAGCGATTGCCAAAGCCTTCAACTACTGTGGTGCCGTGATGCTTGCCTCGTAGACTTGTAGGCTCGTAGGCTCAAAGAAAAAAAGATTTCTTGTAGTGCGGGGCTGTCGGACCCGCATGGACCCACATGAAGTACTGGATGCGGGTTTAATATTTTGCTCTCCCACCACAGTAGCTGTGGCTCGTGACAGCAAAAGGTGGCTGCATTGGAAGCTTGTGCCATACGGACTGGGATTGGCTGTCACATAAGCAAGCCACATTGGTGAAACGTGGATTTTCAACAGGCAAGCACAGGATGAATGGTTCGACGAGGTTTCCCTTTGCTAGGAGGCAGACGAGGTCTGAATCAATAACGCCGATGGTTCTGCTTCATCCAAACCAGAGCAAGCCTGGATTTCCGGATGGTTTCTCACTACTGTAGCCCATGGTTTCCATTGGTAAGAAGTCTTAGGGATACAGATGGAGATTCGAGCCTGGTCATGAGAAGAAATTTAGACTTTGGATTGTTCTATTTGTTTATCAGTAGATAGACGATATTATGCGGTAACTATCTACCAAAGCCCCCTTGACGCTCCAACCCTAGAGGCCATACTCAAGTCACCGCGGGCCCTTTTGAAATTCAGAGGGGAAAACCGCCAAGACCAAAGAAATTACGGCATGTCCCAAACCGAGTTCTCGGCGCCCTACCGCCTCGCATGCGCAGTGGCGGGCTTGTCTGTGCTTTGCCGGCTGGAGTGCCGCCAGCATACATCTCGGCTACTTCGAGGCAACCATGCTGCACAACCTTGATGAAAACTCGGAAAACCTCACTTGACAAGCACGGATTTCTTTCATTCTGGTGAACTGACCCGAGAGCCTCCAAGACCACATTTATCATTCTCGTTGACAAATCTACTAACGCAGAGACGAAACGTTGTAGCCGGTTCTTACAGGGCTGGTTAAAAATGGGGCATCAATCCTTTGATAGAAAGGAGGGGAAGCTGGCAAGATTCATTCTTCAAACACCGTACCAATATGTACCTGTAGTCGCTCGTGACTTGCGAGTTGTATGAAATCCTGCGGCTGGATCCTGCTTACCAGAGTTGCTCAACATGGTCATCGTCACCTCCGGCACTGGAGGATGTGTTCCGCGGCGCGAAGTCTGCATACAACATGTGTGTCCTCACTCTCGTCACACCTTGGAGGCCTACACAGTACTGTGTAGGTCGCTGACGAGATTGGCCTACCGGCGTCTTTGCGGGCTAGAAGCGTCGTTTTGAGTTGGCATTTTCCGGAGGAAAATGTCAGTGGGAAGTGCTTCATCAGCCCGGATGAGTAGAGACGATCCAGGGTGGAAATAACGATATCATCCACTTGGGAGGGGACACCTAGGACAACAGGTTTGTCCGCCCCAAACCTGCAGGCGAATGCTGAGATGCCAACGCTTCATCAGACATGAATGCTGTGTATCCACGAAAGGTGCTCCACCGGGTCTTGTTTGGGTCCAACATTTCATGAATATTCATCCGGTCGGCCGGACAGAAGCCTGTGCAATGATAAACGTCACACTCGCTGTTTAGAGTAATTGTTGTAGCTGACAGGTTTAGTTCTCAGGTCCGAAACTGAGTATGGGAACACCACTTAAGCCGAGTAGACAGCCCATTTCTTTGGATTTGGATAAGGTTGGGATCGTCTACATACCAGAAAAGCTCCATCGACACTAATAGTTTTATAACTACAGCAAATCAAGCCCAATTGACACGAATTCTACATTGATCTACTCAAAATTGGCTCGAGATTTAGCCTAGCTGATTTGCATCCATGATGAGCCAGTGTGTATAGAGAAATTAAACATACAAGTTAACCTCTTTAAGGGAATCATTGGGGTTTGGGGATGGATTGCAGATATTTGAAACCTGCACTACAATTTCATTTCTGGTCGGAATCTATTGAAACAAAATTCAATCAATAGACAATTGGGTAGAGATCACAAGTATGTAATATTTTCCTTACTATCATAGAGTGCGGTGGCATGGTGTGAGTGGGAAACCTAGGAATTGGGTTGCATAGATAATTGGCAATTACCCCGACAAGTGAGTATGACGTTTAATATTGTATGTGCTTCCGGCCGGACTACACAGTACAATGGTGTGTGTCAACATACCAAACGTCAGCCGTAACCAGAGATCGAAGTCTTCCAAAGGTCATCGGGTTTCGGCCGAGAACAGTCTTTGTAATGTTCCCTGTGGTCGATTCATGTGTACTGCCCCAGTCTGAGTGAGCAGCAATTCAATGAGAGCTACAGTGGGCTGCGATGCAGCTCTTTACTGTACCGATGTCCTGCTTCATTCTTGCCAGCGGCAACCTTTCCGGCTACCTACTGGTCAGCCTCGGTCCAAAGCCAAGCGGATGGGATGCCGTGTTAGGAGGGCCGCGACATCCACACAGCAAAACCCAAGCTGAGCAATAATGCCAATCCGGTGATCACTGCTCTGCATGAGAGCTGTCCCGACATGTCCGTCAGGTTGCTCCAGAAAGTTCCACGAGAATTCTGCATTTGTTTCATAGCACCTCACCGTCATCGTTTCCCATCAGCCCGGTGATTGTGAGATGGGGCTAAGCCCGTTTGTTCAGCTCAACTACTACAAACCATTTTCGCTGCCAAACTGATACCGATATCTCAGTCTGGACCTGACAAATAATCACTTCCAAAATCCCAGGATAAGAAAAGGTATCCCGGTCCCCGCAAGTGCACCAGCTGCATGTCCTGGCGAACCACAGCGGCTCCGGACCCCAGAGTCCGGAATGACGGGATCCGGAGGCGGCGGACCGTGTTATCTTCTTCAGGGCAAACCCCTACTTAACTAACAAAAATGCATGCTGTGTTTATCGGTGCAAATGCTCCATCCCTGTCTAGTATTGACAGGGGCCAACATATCCCTGCACCGCAAAGTAAAGTTCCTCTTCCCAGGCAATCATCGCAGTCGTAGAGAATTCTACTTTGCGGTACAGGGGTAGAGAAGCCCCTGTCAGTACCGGACAGGGATGAAAGATTTACGCCGGTAACCACAGTACATTCGGTATCGTCAGTACCCAGGCTTCTGGACTTTTGAATTCTGAAGCGAGGCTTTTCAACTCGCTTTTTCTCAAGGGGTGAGGTCGTTGCGGTAGGTACTGCACTGTG
>JAOYMO020068649.1:0-10399 GCA_025802455.2 Iodosphaeria phyllophila
ATTTGATGATTTTTGCACTGGTCTTTTCTATCCCAGTTAGGCTCGGAGGTTTTAGTTCGGAGGGTCGGACGGTCACCAAGGTGACTGGCCGCTAAGATCCATTACCATCAGCCAGGGGCTGACACCCCACGTCACTCATACCGGAGAGTATCGCTCGAGGTTGCATCGCGTGCTTAGACAAAGGCACCGTGAGCTTGTAGACCCGGATGTTCCAATGGGAACGCCGCGTGCCTTTTTCCGTCTCGTCAAAGAACCTCAAAGAAAATCTTGAGTTGACATACCAAGCTCTGCGAGAGCGATCAACAAGGGTGCCAAACAAGTCAGTAGCCCTTGATATAGTACGACTACAGCATTGTATTTTATCCCCCTGGAGTCTGCATAGATCCAACTTTGCTCAAATCTAGCACTGTAAAGATTCCTCCGTTTCAGTGATAAGGAGAAGATCCAGTATTACCTATACTACGGATGGACTTCGGCACGTCTAGCTTTGGGTGTTCAAATGTTTATTCGCAGCCTAGGTGACATCTGCCCTGATAGGTAAGCAGGGAATCTCTCTCCTGATCTTCACGGCATTCTCATCGGGAGAATCAAGAGTTCGCTATCAATGGGAGAGAATGTCTCAAGATGTACGAAAACATAGTGCTTGTATACGTTACCCCGTGTAAAGCGATACCTAGAGTTTTAGTCGTGTGGAGTTCCACCGCGGCACGCCAGCTCTGCTGGTTGCAATAGTTGCATCCAGATCGATCCTCCCTGGAACAATTTTTTCTGTTCATCTTGTTTCTTTCTCTGCGAACCCAAAGATGAAGTAGTCTATTTTCTCTTCGAAACAACTGCACCGGCCGGGGCTTCGTATCTGCCAAGGAATTTCCAGTTACCAACAGTGATCAAGACGTTTGTTGAAAGAATGTTCAGCACTCATCATGCCTGAACAAAGCCAGCCACGATAAAGGCCTCTAACTAACGTCCATAGAATAAACCATCTGCCGTACATACTCTTTGTTCGCGGAATCATTCACTTTAGTCCACAATGCCATTATGTTTTCCCTAGTTCGTGGGCCATACAAATAATAGAAGATAAAAAAGTAGATAAATACCCTCATCAGGCTTGATCTAGGAACTCAAAACTTCCAAACCAAAACCCACACTTCATCAACAACACCAACTAACACAAATCACAAATCACCAATACGAATTCAACAGAAAAGTCTCGACCACAAAAACGGTAATACCAGGGTTGTCTAACAAATCATCTTCCCATTTTTACTTCTCACACAAAAGTCATGGCTGCCAGGACTACCAGACTTCCTACCTTCCAGGTGCCTAACGGCGACTACTGCTGGGGAGTCAACTTCGTCTACGTATGCGGCTGCTACATGATGGATGAAGAAAACCCGGCACGAAAGAAATTGGTCTATGTCCAGCACCAAGTCGCGGATCGCCCGCACCAGAGCGAAAATTGTGATCACAGGTGTTCACTTGCCTATTGTGAGGTCGAAACACCAGGACTTTGTTCGAGACATGCCCGAGAGGAACAGCGTGCGAGGTTTGCTCGTGCTGAGGAGAGAAGGCGGCAGCGCACCCAGGATATGGATAGGGCCGAAGGAGCCTCTCGTTTCAGGTCGAGATGAATATTCCGCCGAGATGATAGATAGAGGAGGGTGTGAACTGGGCACATGACTGGATAGTTGAAGATAAAATGATCGTTGAAGATAAAATGACCCAGAAGAACAGATAGATTGGAGAATTGAGCAGGACTAAATTGTGCTTCACCGTCTTAGATAACACCCGAGAAATGTGATTTATGGAAATTTTAGCTTGTGATACAGACGAGCTACTTGCCCGCAGCGCACTGAGTAAAGCACCATCACCTCCCATAGCATTCCACGAACTCGATCAACTCGATATATTCAACACATCTCTCTCTCCCTCTCTCTCCCCCTCTCTCTCTCTCTCTCTCTCTCTCTCTAATAATAATAAGGGTATTTATCTCGTGCTTTTTATCCACTTTCTTCCAGCATATGCACATCAAAACAAAATAAAATATCATTATGGTAGAACATTGGTACAATCCGTCAAACTATTCAAGTTCTTGACTCCTAGAAGACTCATGCGAAAGTAAGCATTGGCGAATGCCTGTGTTGTACAAAAACCGTTAGCAACGTACCAACGTACCAAAAACAGAGGAATAAAAAGCCAGTGAAATGATAGCGACTTACAGGACCCCACGAATTCTGTCCGCCCATTCCAGCAAATCGTTGCCAGGTGCCGCTCGTCGCTCTGGAGGTTGCCAAATTCTTGTCGCTGGGGAAAATTAGGAGCGTCTTGTTATCCCCCTGAAGAGTCTGGCCGTAAAAGGTAGTGTCCCATACATTGGAACTTGTGTCCTGCGGTGCGCCGATCCGGCTTGGGTCAATCTGACCTCCTACTTGACGCGAGATCGTGTGCGCGCCAACAAGCGCAACCAAGTCTGCCGCGCTGAATGTCTTGGCCTGGAACATGTTGATAAGACTGTTGGCATCATCGAAACCAGAGGGCAGCAGGTTGGGCGGCGCCGCGCGTGAGTCGTCGGGGCGACCTACGAGCATCTTGATCCGTGGGCCGCCAGGGCAAGACATTGTTCCCAGAATTGCTCCGAGCTGGATCATGTCCGCCATGCTGGCGTAGCGCTGATACTTTCCATACCACGCCTTCATCTGGCCGGAGATCTTCTCCAGTCCCAGATTGTCATGACGTGCTTCTTCCTCCGCATTCAAAAGAATCGATCCATCCGCCCCGCCATAAGGCGAGTTCTTTTCCCAGGCCCCCGCGTCGTGGAAACCAAGCCGGACGGCACCAGCGGCCAGTGGGGTGCAACCCATGAACGATTGTCCCATGTCCTGTGCGATATAACTGATGGAGCAACACTTGTCTGCAGAACAGGCGGAGGAGCCCAGAGGCCCGGGCGCCCGGTATGACCCCTTGTTCGACATGGCGGAGGCGGCACCTGTCAAGATGCTCTTGATCACATTACCAATCTGCGATAGAGGCTGGCTATTATTATTTAGATCGCCCAGAAGTGTTGTTGACTGGTCGGTGGCTCGGGCCGAGAGTTCCTTGAGTACGTTTTTATCCATGCCTGGATAGGCGACGACCAAGGTGGCCACATAGGTAGTGATCAGGATACTAGTCCTCATTCTGATTATGTAGAAAGAGTTGACCAAGAAGACGAATTCAAACGCCGGAGAGATCGACGAGGAAGCGAAAATAGAATCGGTAGTCTACAGAAGACAACACCTGAAATGATAGCCAGATCTCGGCATATAAGGAGTGAGGACTAATCTGTGTAATCGTCCGCTATGTGAAGATTTGTTGAGATGATTGGTAATTCTTCATCCAAAGGGTCGGACGTAAAGCACTCTTTATATTCCAATCCAAGCGGAAGCCACGCCGGTAAAACCCATCTCTCCTGCTCAGAGCAAAACCATTATACATGTGCTGACTTAAGCGGGAAGATCAGTAACGTCCCCCCCTGGAAGATCTCCATAGGAGCCAGATTCACACAGCCTAATGGCTGCCTCTAATCAACTTGTCTGAACTCTGTCCTCGGGGCCCATCCGGCTGCCGATGGGCCGCCTTTCGAGAAGCGCCAAAGGCGAACGGGCCATTGTGATTCGTCAACCATGGGAATCTGCAATCCTCCACTTGGCAACGAAACCACCCATCTCGTGGTCATGAGCGTAACTCGTGTTATTGGCCAGCTCGTATCGCTAAGAGTTCTGGAAATAAGAAGCAAGTTCCCTGGGAATTTAGTGTTGGTCTAGGAAAATGTTAAGCAGAGGGCTGTGCAAAATAGGGTTGGGTCAAGATGTGGCATGTTTCTCAGATCAAGTACTGTAACCTCGCCCTGCAAGAGAAGACAGGGGAGCCCTTCAATCAGTCACAGCATTGAATATTCACGTCCAGGGGAAATGTAAAATGAACTCGCTACTGGGCTGTGGTTCAGCAACCGGAATATCTTCAAACTTCAGGTTCAGTCATTGAAATCTCACATGAGCTAAACCTCTACCTTAAGTGGCGAGGCCATTTTTTCAAAAACTTTAATTGAAAAATTGCAAACAAAACCACGACCATGGTCACTAATGATCTTTGATTCTGGGAACAACACCCGCATAGGCATGCGTCTCTAGCCACTTATGCCCTAGTCGTGGGGCCTGACCGCTATGGGTCGACCCGTTTGATTTGTTACACAAGCTATCGAAGGCGAGGAAAATGCGAAGCAGACTGAGCGGGAGCCACATTAATTCCGGGGGACCATTTAGCAGAGCTGCATGTGCACGAAGGTCGCGGCCCAGAGCTCGAAAGGAGAGGCTGCTCGTCCCGCCCTTCGGGCGACCCACGTGTTTGTTAAGGTTGAGCTGACTAAGGACCCACCAGGTCATTCTTTCGGCTTGTTTGCCTCAAGCTGAGATAATTACCTAATTGATCTGCCACTTTGTTACTTTCATTCAGTTAGCCCTACGGGAATTCAAACGCCAAACGAACTTGCAGTTCTTAGCGTGAGTCGCTCGAATATACAAGGCTGGGTGGCAAAACAAAGACTGACGATTTTCGCTTTGATGTTTCAACACTCGCACATGTTAGACATCGACACTATTGAGCATAGTGAGATGTGATCAGATTGTTGACTGCCGAACTAATACTGTAAGAGACAATGTGCTCCCGACTAACTGGTGGCCAAAAGGTACTGGAGGACCAATGCTTCCGAGAAGGATTCTAGGGCTTGGGCTTGGAGTTGGCGGGGCATCCAGGCAACTCTCAGTGTGTGACTTGGCAATGTGATTGTTGACTTTGGTCTGTGATCCTGAAGGTTGTGTGGCGTCCTCACCGGTGCGAGAGCCCCGGAGTCGGAGACTGCCGAACATGACGCCGCCTCTAGAACATCACATCTTTCCTCATAGCAGCGCAGCTCAATGGTTCTGTTCGATCAGAGCTCGGAAGCCCATAATCTTATATTATCGGCTTGAAAAAGTTGGTGATGTCGTGGTTTCACCATGGGCGCCGTAGCTATCTATTATTGCTTGGCGTGTCCAAGAGGAGAAATCTTGTGGTACGCGAATGCAATCTTGGGTATCTGGTGAAGAGTGTCAAGAGTCCGGCTTGTGCTGTAAGGCGCCGGTCCGGTTCGCTTTGCTGTTATGTACCGGCAACATGCTACGACGGCGCCTACCGACAGGCTCTACTCCGAACTGATACGGTTTTACCGGTGGGGTACTGGTAATTACCTGATAAGTTCGTCTCGTGTTTTCCTGGACAACGTTGCTCATCGCAGCACGGCAGCACGGCAGCACGGCAGCATCCCGCAATATTCTCATGCAAGGGTGAAGCCACAGTTTAACAGCAGCCCTTAGAAAGCAGCAGCATGTCTGATCCTAGCAAGCGATGAAGAAAAGAGGGGTGCTGAGTGAGTTGCATTGGTTGAAACCCATTGCGAGGGGCAGCCACACAACAGCACAAAATGCACCCGTGAACGCACTGGAGTGACCAACGAGCTGCAGGGCTCAAAGTGCAGGTGATGCCTGCTTTGAACGTTGCAGACTGTAACAAACACATTGGCGCTTATGACAGAGGCCAATTTGAGGCTGAAAAGGCA
Organism: Iodosphaeria phyllophila; assembly: GCA_025802455.2. NCBI lineage: Eukaryota > Fungi > Ascomycota > Sordariomycetes > Amphisphaeriales > Iodosphaeriaceae > Iodosphaeria > Iodosphaeria phyllophila. The sequence continues at coordinate 5,633 of JAOYMO020068649.1, forward strand.
TTTATTTGCCTGCCGAACTACTCTGTACAGTATTAATGCATGCCCGCCGCTGCTTCGTAGGGGTGCCAATCATAAGACAGAAAGCTTAACCATGCATCACCCCACCACACCCCACCTCACGATCGAGTCACAACGGGTTCAGGCCGGCTGAAATGGAAAGGTTGCGCTGGGTCTGGATCCTCACTATGATTCTTGAAAGGGGGTCGGAGTTCTTTGCCATGTCGCAGAGCTTGCCTGATGTAGCTTCCGAACTTGCCAGTCTATATTTAGTTATAGTTTAGAGGTCATCCCATATCTCTATGCAGGTGCTTTCTAATCAGCTTCCCAGGAATCCGGAGCAGGCTATGTGCGCAGCAGGGGAAACTCGTGATTTATACACAGTTGGCAGGGATGCTTTGCTTGGTGTATCGTGTTGCTTGAAGAAAAAATGTTTGTCAGAAGGTTTTGGGAACCAACAGCTTGGTACTGATGCAGGACGCAAGACATCAAGCTGGTTGCTTGGATTTGCATCCCACGGGTTAGGTGATAATCATTGGTTGCGACAATTGAAAACCCGAGGCAGTTGTCCGATATTGAAAACTAAATCTGAAAGCATTGCGGTGATTTTTAATCTAGTTTTGCCTGCTTCTTGCTCGAGATCACCACTCCACGGCCGGCTGCGGAGGATTAAAGAGCTGTCTTGGCCTTCCGCCAAGACGCGCCTCAATGCTTAACCAGAAAGTCTGGAGAGTTTTTGCTCTTGCGTCCCCTTCCCACGGGAAGGCGCAGCAAGACGAACCCTTAGGTTCGCCTTAGGTTGATCCTCGTTTCTTGTTTCTCGATGCATCGTTTTCCGAGGGATTACTCAGCCCTATTGCGCCCTTACGCTCAAGATGCCGTACCACCCTGAGAAGAGTCAGCGTTTCTGCCTCGAGCCGCATCAGATTTCACTGCCGCGATGTTTTGAGTTAGCAAGGCTTTGCTCCACACGATCTAGCCGGGGTCTTTTTTCTCTGGGTTAGGGAGGAAGAGGGTGGAAAGATCGCTCCAACCTAGGCTTCCCTAGTTTATCACCTGGACCACGACGAGTCTCTGAATAATGCCGGCGCCAATCCCTTCACGTGCCTACCCTCTATCCGACTTTCCCGCTTCCGGGCCGCTTCCGAATCTCCGGTCATCGAGTCAAGATACAGGATCTCCAAAGGGTCTGGAATCTATCAGGCTCGAGACAAGATTCTTGCCCACAAAAGCTTACTGACCGCCAAAAGGCCTTGATTCTCTGGGATTGAGGATAGAAAACTCAGGTGATCCGACATCGATGATCCTGTTCCATGCAAGTGGCTTCGATGTACGATGATGTAGTTACGTGATGAAAGGAGACGTATCCACTCAGGGTGCATAGCTCCCTCTGCTTTCCCAAGAGGCATCGGTTTTGACGATAATGCCCGTTAGTTGACGCTCTTCTTCTTTAAATTTCTCTCCATCATGTCCCCCAAAGCCTTAGCTAGAACCTCTACAAATCTCAGAAATTCCTTCAGACTCCACACAATAACATATATGCTCCAAAACCCCTTATACAATCCGAATTATTGATTACATGTTACGACTTTATTTGCCCATTCCGAGTCGGAATACTCGAGATTCGTTACGCTAAGGTAGGGGAAAGAAACGCCAACTAGTAGATTAGTGGACCCTGACTTAGGCGTGATCTCGTGTGGATGTTGAAAAAGTAAATCTTGCTTGGCTATTGTACTATCTTGCGGAATGGTGTTGGTATTGAGTGACGGACATGGAGAAGAGAAGCCATCTACATCGCCCGGTGGGCAGACCAAAATACTCCGATAATGGTCAGGCATTCTACCGGGCTGGGCACTGTGAGGGCTGTTGCCTAGAGCGGGTCCACTTTGGGGATCCACCCCAAAACCGTATCGGATAGTCAGATAGTTGCAGACCTTGGTCCTCTTTTCTGCATGCTACGAAAATATTAAGACGTTAGCCAAAGGTTGGGACCTCACAGGTACGCAGTAGTGTGGTTCCTTATGTCCCGACAGTAGAGGAAGCAGAAAGATGTCACGTTTCTTCTCAAAAATAAGAACGAGAAGGATGTAGAATCAGAGAGGTAAGGCGGTCTGTTGGAAAAATTGATACTTTCATCTTTCTTCAAAACGCATGCCAGTCTGCTTCAGTCTAGCACAGCTGAAGTTATTGTCCCAGCATTCGTGCGTAGAATGAAGATCGGATACCACAGCCCTTGATACCACCGCCTTCCAGGTTCTATGTCCTTGGGTCGATATAATCATAGGATTTGGGATGCTTCCCCCTTAGTCTCTAACCCATCATTCTCTATCTGCAATAAATGCCGGAGTATATCTTGAAATCATAGCTACATAACTAAACCGTCTGACCAATCGTTCATTTCAACAGTTCGCTTCCAAATTGAAACTTCTGGACCTCATATCCCCCGCAGCCATTCCCCTGGTGCGTGCAATGCTCGATTCGTGAGATTCTGACACGGAATTCATGCCAATTCATATGAGGCTCTACAGGTTCACTATAATCAAGATTGTGGGCCACCCAAAGCTTCGTCGACGTGTTCTTTCTTTAGCTGTTCACGGTGCTTTAGGTTGATATGATGAGACAGTCCACTTATTCACAAGCGGCTTCACGTAAACATGGCTTTAAAAAGTTTCATCGCATTGTCCTTTATGCTTCGGTCCCGTGCATGGCTGATACGATCTATCGATCTAAGGCCGTTATTGTTGTCGGTTTTTCACTTGGTCTTTCATTTCCAGCGTGGGGCAGCTGGGAGATCATCTACTATTTCGAATGAGCCGTCTTCCAGTCCAGAGCAAGTTTGATAGAACTAGAGGAAAACGTAGCTCACATCGCTTCGAGCTCCCTTAACCAAAGAGGCTTCACATCCAGAAGCCATTACACGCTTGACCAGCATAAGGGACCTTTCCGCTCCTCCCCCGCCCACCTTTTTTTATTTTATTTTTATTTTTACCCAATTTCCATCGACGATAGTATAGCCTGCAAGCAACCCCGTCAACCACAAACACGCATGATCTAAGCCCAAACAAACCAGACCTATCAACAAGAGCAGAACAGGCGTGGTGGCAGAGCGGTCTAATGCGTGAGACTTCGACCCACCTAAGCAATCCTCCTAATAATGAATGAATACTGAGTATTTCATGTCTCATCTCTTCGGAGTCCCGGGTTCGAATCCCGGCCACGCCGTAAATTTGACATTTTTCTTCCGGTTTATGGGGGAGAACACGATCTCTTTCTTCGTCGTCCATCGTGGCTGCCGGATCGACGTGGTTTCATCCGCTGGTTTTAAGGATTTTTAACATTACGATACAATTATAGGGGTGCGTATCAGGAAATGGTAACGCCCGGAGAATGAAAAAGCTGGATATTCCACCGCATCACTCAGCTTACCCTGTCTCGTTTTCCAGGATGGTGACAAAAGCAGATACGAATGCGCCGGTACTTACACAAATCATACGGCCCCAGCGGGTTTGTTTCCGGAGTAAGAAATGAAATGTAACATACGCGTAGGGCAATGTCTATGTACAATGCACATGTATGGACACAAGAAGGTCGTAAACTCCAGTATACCAATACAAGATATCCTCCCAAGGCAATACTTACCTACCGATAATCAATCCAGTACCCTACTACCAAGCAGCGGCTCAATAAGTTAACCCATTCAACCTTAATTTTCCTCACGTATAAACCACAGCTCGAGCCTCTGAACCCGTCAAAGCGAGAATCCGATGCCAGCTCTTCCTCACCAATTTGCGGGCGCCATCTCCAGACCCCGGCTTCCGCCCTCCGTCTTTCCGGGCAGAGCCCCGGGACTAGCGCCGAAAGAGTGGAGATCCGGCTCCGAGCACTCGGCGCCCGGCAGCGGAACCGACTTGCGGAACGAGGGGCACAGAAGTTGGTCTGAGCGCGATTGCGAAAAAAAAAAAAGAATCCTACGCCAATGAGCTCAACTCAATGCCTGCTGCGATTCGGGGAGTTGGTGAGCAACTGAATCAACGGACAAACGAAACGCAACGCAACGCAGCTGCGAAGAACGACGACTACGCCGGGCGAAAGACAACATCGGTCCGAGAAACGAATCCGACTTCTATATCCGTTTGAAAATAGTACTAGAAGGGGAGGGGGCATTGGGCTCTTTCCAAGCCCAGCAGCCAGCAGCCAGCAGCCAGCAGCCAGCAGCAGCCAGCAGCAGCCAGCAGCATTGTCGCGCGACTTTGCTTGGGCCAAACTTGACTCGTCGCATACCTTTGACATTCATCCATTTGACAAGAATCCCCGGTTCTGCATCCGTATCCGCCCACAATGGATCACACGCGCGACCCGTGCCCCTACGTAGTTCTCAACGACTTTGGCGGCGCCTTCGCCATGGGCGGCATGGCGGCGCAGATCCCGATCCGGAATAACCCGGCCGCGAACGCCGAGGCCCTCGCGAAGGTCCGCGTCGACAAGGAACGCGAAACCGCGGACGGCCACGACGGCACCTGGGTAGCGCACCCCGGCCTCGTGCAGACGGCGCTGGACGCGTTTGCCCTGCACATGAAAGGACCGAACCAACTCGATCGCCTCCGCGACGACGTGAAAGTCACGGCGGCGGATTTGCTCGCGCCTTTCCATGGGCCGATCACGGAGAATGGTGTCCGCTGGAATATCCATGTTGGCATCCGTTACCTCGAAGCCTGGCTGGGTGGCTCGGGTGCGGAGCCGATTCACAACCTGATGGAAGATCTCGCGACC
>JAOYMO020068743.1:0-10394 GCA_025802455.2 Iodosphaeria phyllophila
CGCAAGAAGCGCGATTTCACCAGCCAGCTACCGCGCAAGGTGATGGGTTTCGTGCGGCCCATGCTGTCGCCGGACGGCAAATCCATCGCCTTCATGGCGCTGAACGACATCTATGTGGTGCCGTCCACCGGCGGAGTGCCCAAGAACCTGACCCACGACGCGGCCTATGACCGTCTCGAATCTCTACGCATCCGAGATGTCGCGCACAGAATATTTTTTCGCAAGATGCGCCTTTGAGTCTTTACCTGTTCTTTTTCATGCCTGCTTCAAAACGCGCCTGGGTTCACCTGCATTCCCTTGCCATGATTCCAGGACCTGGAACACCAAACACCTCCAACCCCATGCAGACCGGTTGCAAGGGCTGATTAAGGCCAGGAAGAGCCCGTAACTCAGAAACCTGCCGCCAGTCGGCAGTTCCTCAAGCCGTTTGCCACGCCATATCATACGTATCCGACTGCTGGCTCGCAGCAAAGTTTTACAGTACTCCAGGCTGCCTCGAGTCCAACGAGCCTTGGGCGTCAACCCTCTTGATACAGAGTCTTCAATGACCTGGGACGATCGAGAGCCTACGTTAAAATAGAAATTGATGTCATGCCGATAGATAGACAGTCATTTTTAGCAATGCACTACTACTGTAAGTTACTACGATAGATCCAGGAACATATGCTTGTCCTTTGCAGGGCAATCGCCGCATCCATATTTCAAGGCCTGAGCTAAATCCCAAGCCCTGACGTGACCGCTTTCCCGATTCCTCATCGCCTGCCTTGTTGACTCGTCACCGCCGTTAATCGTGGGCGCTTGACCGGACCGCCCGGGTTTGTAGGAGGTAGCAGCAAATTTTTTTTTTTTTTTTGGTTGCAGGAAACAGTAGCAATAGCATCGCGGACATCAGAAGCATGTGCATCAGTAGCAGATTGCATTGTAGGTAATGGTGGTAGTTGCACGGGTATCGTGGAATTGACTACATAGGCAGGTGTGCTACCTCCGTTTTTCCAAAAGTCTGTGGTCCAGCACCACGAAGGCCTAGTAGCGCTGTGACTACAGACTTTCGGAAGAACGGAGGAATCGGGCCGGGCAGAGTCCAGTACGGGACGCATGCCGCTTTGAGCGCAAGCCCCTACTCTGCCGGTCGAGCTTGGGATTTAGCTCAGGCCTATTTTAATACTAGTGGTTACCCAGTCACTTCCTTCAGTCAATGGCCAGTAGTGAGTAATCAACCCGTTTTTCTCAAACCCACAAAATGAACATTTACAGTAGTCATCGCACTCGACATGGACGTCCTGAGTCCTCGGAGTTGGAAATGTCATGGTCTAGGATGACGGATTCTACCGCCCCCCACTGGTACGGCTGCCGAAGCGAGATCATGCTCGGCCGGCATCTGAGTAACCTTGCGAACCCCCCACACCCACACACGGCAGTCAGTACAGTACAGAAACGTAGCCGTGCTTTTTGTCACTGGGGCAAGATGAAACCAGGACAAAGATGTGAACATGAAGGAGTCTTGTCCCTCGCCCTGCAGCGCTTTTAGAGCAGAAGGAAAACCCTGGCATGGAGTCCGAAGAAAAGCTTTCCGCTAGACACCATGCACGGATTATTTCGAGAAGGCCCTGCAAGCAAAGGAACGAAATTCCTGATGATGTTCACGAAGCAAGCCTATCTCTTGCAGCAAGTTTTTCAGTTAGTTAGTGGAGGACTGTGCTTCTTGAACAGGGGCTGTTGGTAGTCGGATCCCGGCAGGCAGCACATGACCTGTGTGACCAGCCACTGCCATGGGGAGACCATGCTTTTTTCGGTTCCCCGCATCATCTGCCGCAGGCCGCAGCCCTGGCAACTTGACCTTTTCCGGGCTGCCAAGCATCACACTGCATCCACGTCAATGGTACGAAGTACTTCGACACCATGTCCACGCCCTCCCTGAGAGACAAGGCAATGATCTTTGAATGTTCGCAGAGAGGAGAGTTGGACATGACTTGTACCATTTTCGATAAGCATAGAGAGTGTCTGTGACGCAAGGTTTTGAAAAGCGGACCCGGTTTTCAGCACGCCGCCAGCCTTACGCTACTTAAACGGACGGTACGTAGTGTGAGGCTCTTGTGTTGAGGGCCTTGCGTGGCATCGACGATCTGGAGACTGGGGCCATGGGGGTGTGGGGGGAGGAGATTTGAGCTGCACCGGGTTGCGAAGGCGAAGAGAAGAATGGGGAAAACTTGGGTAAAAGAATATTTTGCAGATTCTTCGTCTGGTATAATGGTTCCAGTAACGGAACCCAAGCCGTACCGTTGTCTTGTTGGAATGTGGATTGCAACCTGCCCAAAAAAAAAAAAAAAAAAAGTCCTTTGAATCAAGACATTGACTTGATTGAGGGCTCATGGCTTTGGGCGAATGTTGGTTGCTGGTTTTACTCGTTCAATTCGTTCCCAAGTCCAGTATCGAAACAATTGTTGGGAGGAGGGGCATCCGAACGGAATCGGATCCTGGTGACTATCGGGGATCTTCAAGTTGGATGATTGCCTGCCACCGCGAGGCCTGTCTCTTTTCGAAAAGACCATCAAATGGCTTCAATTGCGAGAAAACAGACGATCACTTGCGTGGTTGCGGCCGTGAGGAGACAGACATTTCAGCTGGCCCTCCACTTTGAACATCAAGACGGCACGGACTCGCAAGTAATGCAAGCAGCGTCACGTTAGGCTGCGGGGATTTTGCACTTACCACGCTGTTTTCCCATCGCTTTAGGAATTGTGAAAGGGTTCCCTTCTGCACGGGAAACTCAGGCGGAACAGCCGATGGGTCAAGGCTTTGCATCCATCACGAACTGGTGATCAAGAGAGTGCAAAAGTTTGTCGAGCAGCCGCGCTAGCCATTGCAGATCTCCTGTGGGAAAAAAACGGGTTCTCTTGCGGGGTAACGCCACGCCGTAACGGCAGTTCTCAATGTTGGGTCTTCGTTGTCTATATCTATAGACAGTCCCGTCCGCCATAAGATGAGAATACCATGACCATCTAATATAATAGCATACAGAGGGGTTTTCCATTGCTATAGCTCTTTGCTCACATAGACTGCATACCATTTGCGTGATCTATACGGTATCATGAAAGATCCGTGCCCATCTCTACTCTCTGTCTATCAAATTACCGTCATCAATATGCTATTTGCCGGCCTCGCAAGCGCTGCCCTCCTACCACGCCAGGGCACCGACGATCCGCGTCTCGGCCAGCTGCGCATCTACTCCTCCCGCCAATGTTTCCAGTACGGGAACCAAGGCTTCTATACGTTCGACCAGTCGGACAACCAGGCGTGTAAACCGATAAGCTCGAGCTCTCCGATCTTGAGCCTCGTTCTCGAAAGCTTGACGGAGGACGCTAAGAATTGCATGGGTAAGGTTTTCCCCTTTGACTTGGGGGTTTCTCGGACTCACATAGTTTCCCCCTTTCATTCGGCATTCATGATCTGAGATCTGATGATTGTTACGACAACACAGTTTATATCTTCAGCGATGATGCTTGTGGGAGCGGCAGCACCTCGATCGATCTGGGGACATGCAATGACGTCGAAACATCATGGGGATCCTTCAAAGTTGCGTGTGCCACGGGCGGTCCGGCCACCACGGGCACCACCATCGTGGGCGGCAGCAGTAGCAGCAGCAGCAGCAGCAGCAGCAGCGTCGCCAGTGCTGGTAACAACAACGGCGGCGGCGGCGGTGGTGGTGTCAGTACCGTTACCCAGACAGCCAGTTCGCCAACATCCAGCACGCCCAGGGTTTCTACTCTCGCCACGACATATGGCAGCGACGCATCATCGGATTCCAACTACGACTCGCCCACCTTGACTGGTTCTGTAGCAACAGTTACCGCTACGCCGTCCAGTTCTCCGAGCTCCGTCGTGACCAGCTCTGGCACGGCTGCCGCTGCGTACAGTTCCGGGGCTATGATGTTGGGTGCTTTGGTTGGTGTTGGCTTCATGCTGCGTTGGATTTAGCAAAGCTTAAAATGTGGAATTTCAAAATGTAAAGACAGTTTTCACCAATCATGTCCTTTTGTAGCTTACGGGATACGCAGCACTTGTGTCACGAGAGGCAGGGGGTATCGTCCTGGGTTCTGAGTCATGACTCCTGAGGTTCCTGGGGGGGCGTGCCAGCGTGAGATCTATGCAAACAGGTCACCCATGTAATGGTCTTCGTGACAGGATCAAATGATGATAAGATTGGGGGCTAAAAGCAGAGTAAAGTATTTCCCCTAGACGCTGCGTGTCTATCCAGCGGGATGGTAGTCAACCATTACACACGGAAGGCAGTGCTCCACTACGAAAATGGCGCGATTTCCGCCTTGATCAGCATGTGGCGTCTTGAGAGACAAGTTAGCTGACTGGATTGTGAGTTGAGTATACACATGGGCCGAGTACTGTGCCCCTTCCAAGACCGTGATGACCTCTTCTCTGCGAAATCCTGGCGGAGATGATGCCATATCGCGCCTGAAGAGAAATGGGATGTTTGCTGCACCTGGTACCTACATTCTCGTATGGCAAGTCGACCGCATGGTAGAATGACCACTCAGCCGAAACGGCCCCAATCGTCCGAACCTTGACGCAAAACTCACCCTGCTGCGCCCGTAGAAATCTAGAACAGAGTAATTCGCGTGAACATGGTTCTCACTGGTCGTGCAGGATAACCAGACTCATCATGGCGTTCCACACATGAATTCAAAGCCCTTCATCATTTGATTCCATCACTACCGCCCTCTTCCCCCACCTCTTGCCCCACCTCTTGCCCCACCTCTTGCCCCACCTCTTCCACGCCCCCGTCCCCCACCACCTCTCCCTCTCTCGCCACCTCTCCCACCCCAATTCCCGCCCCTATGTCCATGTCCCTGCCCACCGCGTCCTCCGCCTCTCCCCCAACCGCCACCGCCACCGCCACCGCCACCGCCACCGCCACCACTCTCGTCCCCCTCCGCCTGTCCCTGTCCCCAAGGAGGATTCTCCCTCCTCTCCCTCCTCTCCTCCTCGCTCGCATGCCAAAAGTTCTCCACCCCCAACAACTCGCAAAAAGCCGCAGTCTGTGGGTTCGTAAGCTCATGCGGCTGGTCCCTCGCAGTCTCCTTATCGCCCTGGCGCATGGCAGGCGCCGTATGGGCGAAATTGTCCGGGACATCGAGCTGGCCCGCTTTCACGATATGTTGGTCGACCCAGGCGCGCTCGCGGTCGAGTTCGGGCCTGTAAGCGGTCTCGCCCAGGTTGGGCGGATACGGGGTCTCGCGGAGCACGGGCTTCATGTGGGCGTGGAAATGGCGCGTTATGGAGAGCCATTCGGGGTCGTATTGGAGGCGTAAGGGTTGAGGTTGGGATGGGGGAGTGAGGGGCTCGATGTAGCTTAGTTGGATGAATTTGCGGCCGGGGAGACATTTGTCGAGGGAGAGGAAACGCGTGGTTGTGTTGGTGATGGTGGGAGGGACGGGGAGATCGGGGGGGTCGAGGGGGGTGGTGGTGTTGGGTAAGGGTTGGGTGAAGGATTCGGGGAGTTGGGCACGGAGGGAGTCGGAGATGGTGGTGGTGGTGGTGGTGGTGGTGGTGGTGGTGGTGGGGGGTTGAGATGAGGGGTTTGAAGGTTTCTCTTCCGTTTCCGTTTCACCATCTTGGAGATCCACTTCATCCGGGTTGGTAGATTTCTGATCAACCTCACCCTCAGGCTCACCCTCAGGCTCACCCTCAGGCTCACCCTCAGGCTCACCCTCAGGCTCACCCTCAGGCTCACTCTCATCCATGTCGAGATCAATCTCATCCGGATTCTCGTTACTTCCCACCTTCTCTCCCGGTTCTTTCCCATCTCCCTCTTCATATCCACCAGGCCCCTCCTCGTACCTCTTGATAGCCGTGAACCGACAATGCATATGCGCCGCGAACCAATACGCCGGCCTCAACCGATCCATCACCTGCGCCGCCGCCGGATTCCCCAACCTACCATCCAAACTCTCCGTTTTGAAATGCGGCTTGACCTTGAACAAGCCTTGCTCGTCCCCATGTCTCTCAATCGCCCTCGGCCAGTCATGACTCAAGCCCACATCCACCTGCTCCCTCACCAGCTTCAGCTTCCGCGTGTCCATCTCGCGCACATGGTAGAACGACCGGATGTCCCTCCGCCCGAACGGCAACCTCTCGCAATGCGCCGTCCGGTAGTCGTGGTCTGTGTAGATCCCGCTCTGCCCGGCGATCCGCAGCGGACCGAACCGCAGCACGTTCGCGAACCCCATGTAATACATGTTCGGCGCCACCCAGCCGCCGTAGGGCAGCTCGGCCAGGTACGCGCTGGCTTCGTGGTTGCCGCCGATGAACAGAGTCGGGTAGGGCGCGCGTTTCCGACCGGAGTAGTACGCGGGGAAGTCGCCGAGATGGCGGTATTTCTCGGGGACGGCCATGACAGTGAGGTCGGCCGGGTTGCGCACGGCCTGGAAGTCGCCGCCGATGATGAGGAGGTCGACGCCCGGCCAGTTCTGGGCTTGGGCCGCCCGCCCTACCGAGACGTAGATGGCGTCGAGCGTTCCGTGGCCCTGTGGGGGGGGTTAGGTTAGGTTTTTGGGAATGGCTTCAGAAAAATTGGCAGCACTGGTTACACTTACGCAGCCCTCGACGGCGATCCTCACTCCTGATGCCATTTTGACTTTCACCTTCGTCGACCGCTTCCCCGTCTTGACAGTTCGTGCTTGCCCTTGGCACAGTCTTGATGCCGCTATGTTGTGACGTAAATCAGTCATGTAACGAAGGGCCCGTGCGGCGTTTGCGTTTCTCGCTTGGGCTTGCTTGGTGGCAGAGGCAGCGCGGCCAAGACATGGAAACATGGCTTGGACTGGCGCATATTTATATATCGGTAATGACTCTAGTCGTCTGCAATCATGGATGAATGAATCAATCAATCAGTACAGGGGCACGGAGTACGCAGTTAGACCCCTGACATTTCTTTTTTTGCGGTATCGGACATATCACGGCGATAAGAAAAAGCTGCACAGCAGTGCTCCGTTCATCAGCGATGTAAATCTACACTGCATCTCACTCGAACTGCACTCGCGATCTAACCTCTAAGACTGACTGCCCTTTCGAAGCCAAAGCAAAGCAAACCTAACTAAAATATCTCCGATCTCGCTGCGTCACCCCAATGGCCTCCGACACCCTCAAACCCAGCCTCTCCTTCCTCACCGACGCAGCGCATCTGCTCGCCGCCACCAGTCCCGAAATCTCCGCCCACCTGATGACCCGGCGCAACGCCCTGCTCTCCAGCAACGGCGTCGCCCAGCCCGGTTCCCAGCGCCAGCGCGTCTGCGGCCGATGCTGCGCGCTCCTGATCCTGGGGTGTCGGGGAGAACTGAAGCCAGTGAGGTCTGTGACCAAAGCGACGCAGACACGTGAAGAGAAGGGGCAAAAACGGAGGGTAGCCAAGGGCAAACCCGGGGAAGCTGGCCCTTCCAAGTCTCGTTCTAAAACAAGGGAGTCGGAGTCGAGGGAACGCAGGCGGAACAGTAAATGGGTCATCGACTGCCACCATTGCGGTGCGTTTACTCATGTGACGGTCCCACCTGCACCGCCTGTTCCTCGGCAACGACAACGGGGTAAAGAGGGGGAGAAGAAGAAGAAGGCCATTGCGCTTCCTGTCTCAGATACGCCCGCTACCGCTGTCGCTGTCGGCCCGTCAGCTACTGCCGGCAGTGCGTCGGCGCCGCCTCGATCCACATCGACAACGGCCAACGCGAGCAGCAAGAAACGGGCCAAGAGCCGCAAGCAGGGACTGCAGGCGTTGCTGCAGCAGTCACAGGCGCAGGCGCAAGGCTCGGGTGTAGGGAGGGGGCTTGGGTTGAGTTTGGTGGATTTTATGAAGAAATGAATACCTCGGTCCCCAAGTATTCGATCTCCTACCCTGAATAGGAGTCAAAGACTAGGAATCGCTCCGAAGCGCAAAGAACAGTGCTTACGTCCTGGACACGGTACTCTGTACTGTACTCAACACCCCTGTCTACCGGATCGCTGGAAACTTTTTTTGTTCATCATCGCTTTTACCCCGCCAAGCCCCGCCAAGCCCCGCCAAGCCGGTTGATTACCCCTCCAAAGTTTTCCGGCCTGCGGCTATCGCGCGTCTTAGCGGCGTCGCGTTTTTATCACTTTTCTGCCATTGTTTGTCCGAGCAAATCACATAACAGATTCAGTATGGCTACGAGGAACGGGAACAGTGTATCATCTCCCGAATTCTTCGAGACGATTGGACAAAAAGCCAGTCAGTTGTCAGCACCCACTACCAACGGCCACGGCACCAATGGCAACGGTCACGATGCAAACGACGACCATGACGATGATGAGCCCAGGGTGGTGGAACAGATGGAATCGCTCTGCATGAACTGCCATGAGAACGGCACGACGCGCATGATGCTCACGATGATACCCTACTTCCGCGAAGTCATTGTCATGTCCTTCTCGTGCCCCAAGTGCGGGTTCGCCAACTCGGAGATCCAGTCTGCCGGCGCCATCCAGCCAAGGGGCACCCGCTACGAGTTGCGTCTCACGGAACCGAATGATTTCCAGCGCCAGGTGGTGAAGTCGGACACGGCCATTGTCAAGTTCATCGAGATGGACGTGGAAGTCCCCGCCGGCCGCGGCCAACTGACCAATGTCGAGGGTCTCTTATCCAGTATAGTCGACGATCTAGAACTGGGACAGGAGGCGCGCAGGGAACAAATGCCCGAGATCCACGCCAAAGTCGCCGAGATCATCACCAGAGGCCGCGCTATGCTCGATGGCCAAGGCTTCCCCTTTCGCGTATCCGTCGACGACCCAGCGGGGAACTCGTGGATTGCGCCTGAGATGAGAGACGGGGTGGGCAAATGGTCTAAGCGCGATTACGTGCGCACGGCGGAACAGAACGAAGCGCTTGGTCTGGGTGACGACTTGAGAAGCAACGGTGCCGCAACAGCAGCCAATGTCATCGACGCTGCCACGACGACGACAGAAGACGACATCATTCCCGACCAAGTCTACTCTTTCCCTGCTACCTGCCCTTCCTGTGTCAAGCCTTGCAACACCAATATGAAGATGGTGGATATACCGCACTTCAAGTCCGTCGTCCTCATGTCTACCGTCTGCGACGCCTGCGGCTACCGCTCCAACGACGTGAAGACGGGCGGCGAGATCCCGGACAAGGGCAAGAAGATTACCCTCAAGATCGAATCTGTCACCGATCTCGCCCGCGATATCCTCAAATCAGAATCTTGTGCGCTGGAATGTCCGGAACTGAGTTTGCAAGTCAACCCCGGCACGCTCGGCGGAAGATTCACCACCGTCGAGGGCCTCTTGACCCAGGTAAGAGACGACCTGCACGGCCAGATCTTTCAAGCGGGTGGGGAAGGAGGAGGAGGAGGAGGAGGAGGAGGAGGAGGAGGAGGAGGAGGAGGAGGAGGGGATTCTATGGAGTCGGGGCAGAAAGAAAGATGGGAGGCCTTTTTCGCGGGCTTGAACGAGGCCGTGGAGGGCAGGAGGAAGTTTACCGTTGTGCTGACGGATCCGCTGGCGAGCAGTTATGTGCAGAAGTTGGTGGACCCCCGGGAGAGGGACCCGCAGATTGAGGAGGTGGAGTATCAGAGGACGGAGGAGGAGGAGGAGGATCTGGGACTGAAGGATATGCGGACGGAGGGGTATGAGGGGGATGGGTTAGATTCAAAGTAGTTGGAGTTAGACCTGGCATACACGGAATAAGATGAACGAGTATTGTAATGAAGTCTAAATATCCAGTACCCGCTTGTATCCTGCTGGGACAACGGATCAGTACCAGGGTGCACGGAAAATCAATCCGGGATTCACAGTCAAGCATTGATCTCTGCAATCCTCGGCTCAGGGTTATCAAGATAAGCACCACGTCTTGTATCCACGATCTACAGTCGGTCTTGCCTGCGAAGTCATAGGAGTTTGCAGTCATGTCTGCCCCAACTCCGAAGACGGTGTCACTCATTCCGAGACCGGCGTTGGCAAAAACTGCAACACGTTCTAGTCTGGCGGTTATGAGTGATGATCTGCTGCGACATCCCGTCCACTCCGGCCATCTGCTGATAGGTGCTCTTAAGCGGCACAAAGACAAGCCGGTGCTGCACCTCGGCGACACCACCCTGACCGGCGAGAACTCGATGAGCACCTGGGCGGTCCGGTACCAGCCCTACCTCGAGCTGGGAGTCGGGACGCCGTAGACCGGTTCGCGGCTCGACCGCGTCCAAAGACGTACACCTTAATGGCGGAATTGCTTTCGCGCTTGGGAGGGATCGTGGAGTCTGTTCACATCAGTGCTTATCAAGACAACGTGTATCACGCAACATTGCGGATATTAGCTCAAGGGCAAGTGCACGACATCGATTGTCGCCCCAGTGATGCATTGG
>JAOYMO020068828.1:0-10392 GCA_025802455.2 Iodosphaeria phyllophila
CCATAATATACTTGAATTGATTAAATGAAAATAAAGCCCTTCTCAATCGCAGATGAGTTTTCACCAAGAAAAGGCTTGCCACATCCCATGGCTATTGCATAACATGCTGTTAAAGTTATTGTGTTGGTGAGCTTCTGGTAGGTGTTCTATCTCGCTTGTACGGTGGATCTGACGGAACCCCAGTCTCACTCATACGTAAATGCTTCTGCCCTTTTCCCCGAATTGGTGAGTTTACCACCCCAACTTCCAAGTGAGAGGATGATTAAGCACAATCTCGTATCGTTCCAGGCAGGATCGTTATTGCAAGGGTTTCAACCCCTCCAATAAACCGAAGGAATTGATTGGTACTACAATACAGCGCATACTGTAATGAAACGCCTCAATCATGACGTGGGGTATTACACGCAAACCCGTAGATTACCAGGATCATGTTCAACCTCACCACATACGCATCATTAGAGAGTGCCGGAGAAGGGTGAGAGATAATTTTGCATGGCAATACTACTGTAGAAATGTAAATAACATATCATCATTTGGTAGAATCAACACTGGCAGCTGGCTGAAAATACTCGGTCAGAAAAATGCTACTGGAACCCACCGCCTCCAATAACAAATAACTAATTCAACAACCACAACACTCAGGCAGCTGGTTCTTCATTAGGTCTTTGACCATGATTCGATATCTTTCTTTTTTTCATATCATTTGGACTTTTCTTATGGCAGCTGCTATTACTCTGTTTGGGGAAAACAACCAAGGAGAACTAAGCAACTTCTGGTTTCTCCTCTCCCCTACAAGTCGTTAGCGGCCTATTTTTGGCAACCAAAAACTACACGAGGAGAAAGCTGCCAAGTTTGTGATGTAAGCAATCCATGGCCATCCATTCAAGCATTGAAGTTGTTAAACTATTTATCTACTGTTAGTGTAGGTGACCGCGATGGTATCCAAACGGGGGCAATTTTGCCGGGGACATGGCGACGCATTCCAGTATCAATACCACAGTTGCGAACCATGCCTTACCAAACCTTACCAAGCCAAGCCAAGCCCAGTTCGGCCTATGGGTCAGGCCAGCTAGGCTTATTCCATTGGCCACACTCAGTGCTTCGCCACGAGGCACCTTGTGTTGCACCCAGAATATAGCTACTTGAAAAACCGGCATCAATGATGACATTCGTCGTGATATAAAAGTCATTACCTGCACCCCGAACCACCAGCATTATCAAACCAGCAAGACGAGTCCCAGAAAAGCGCGAAAAACGTACGGTGCTGTCCACGTGTACGTATGGTGACATCGTAAGATAGTTCCTCACCATGAACAAATAGTCCTGTGTATGGAACGCCCTGGCTGCGATAACGAGATCGCAGCGACTATCAACTCACGATACCCCACACAATAACATCCAGACGAACGCTCATACCATCTCCGAATTTAACTGAATATGCCATTTCGTAAAGTAGTATGAACACACGATAAGCTCCCTCCACACCACAAACCCCCAATAACCCCCCCCACGCTATTGTCCACGGGCGTCGGTCCTGTTGTTGCCGCCCTCCTGAACCCCGTCTTGACTCGTACACACATAACTAGTAACGATAACCCCTGGGGTATCTATCTTCTACTACACACAGATATGGTATCATGATACAAACAGTCCATTCCATTCCATCCATCCATCCATCTGCGCGCACCAACAATCCATTTTTTTCTCCAGCAACAATCATCATCATCAGGTAAACCCCCCTATCCTCACTTTTGTGCTGTGTTCCTTCCTCCTCATCCATCATGACAATGTTCTTTTTCACGTGGCTATGTACTCTAACGTTGATTTATTCATTTTTCATTTTACAATTTTTATTATCCCCGATCGTGCTTCAGAAGCCCCGTTAGGGATCTTTCTCGAGGTTTTGCTTTTTCTCCTAATAGGTAGCATTACTGCTTTCGTTGGTAGACCGCTTTGTCTTGTGCGCAAGATTGGGATTCGTCTCGGCGTTAGTCGGCTGCTCGTCTTGCTGACGGATGGCCGCATCTTGTTTGGTACTCTTGACACCATGATCGCCCCCTGAAGATGAAGAACCGACGATCTTACTGGGCTCGTCCTTATGTACTTGAGGGGCCGTTCCTGGAGGAGATAGAGCCTCGATGGTGTTATCGGGCTTATCCTTGGACATCTGAGAGCCCGACGATTTGTCGTTGATACTGACCTTGATTTTGCCATCTTCCTTAGTATTCTGAACACGTTCATCGCCTTTCACAGAGGAAGCCTGGACGACTTTCTCGGGCTTGTCTTCGGGCGGCCGAGAGCCTGGCTGTTCCTTGCTGGTTGCATCCTCATCTCTGCTACGTCCCCCAGTGTTCTTAACATTCTGCTTGCCTCCCGGAGACAAGGAAGCCTCGACGACCTGATCAGGCTTGCTCTCAAGCACCTGAAAGCCCGGCTCTTCTTTAACAACGCGGACCTTATCCTCGCTGCTCAAATTAGCCGAACTACGACCCTCCTTAGTGAGAACCGGCGAACTCTGAGCTGACGTCTCGTCCAGCGCCTTATGCCACTCCTTGACGTCAACACCCTTGACCATGCCAGCCACAATTTCCATCCTCGCATATAGCTCGCCAAACTTGAACGGTTTCACCAATACGTCGTCGCAGCCCGCGGCTTTTGCATCGGCGATCTGCTCCATGCGGGCGTTGGCTGAGACCGCCAAGATTGGGATCCGCCCGCCCTTGAGCTCGCCCGCAGCCTCCATTTGACGGATCCTTCGCGTGCAGGCCAGTCCGTCCATGATAGGCATCTCGACATCCATTAGGATGACGTCGAGGGGGGCTTCTCCTGACGCGCGCGTGGTCTGCTGGATTTTCCGCAACGCGGCTTCGCCGTTATCCGCTATATCTACGACGTAACCGACTTCGACTAGGCCACGGCGGGTGACGTGCTGGTTAATCAAGTTATCCTCCACGATAAGGATGTGTTTCACCAGTGTCTTCATGGCCATGAGCTTCCGGTGGGGGTCTTTCTCCTTGAGCTTGCCCTTATTTTTGGGCTTCTTCAGGGCTTGCTTAACGGCTCCGGCCTTCTTAGCCTGCTCATGGTTCTCCTCGGAAGGAGTGCGGGCCTCGATGTAGAACGCGAATGTCGAACCCTCGCCGGGTTTGGACGCAACTCCTATCGCGCCATTCTGCATCTCCACGAGCCGCTTGCAGATGAACAGCCCCAGACCCGAGCCGCCATACTTAACGTGAGTTTTGGGCGAGGCCTGAACAAATCGCTGGAACAACATAGACATTTCCTCTTGAGTGAGGCCCTGCCCTGAATCCTCGACCTCAAAAATCAAGTACATGATATCGGAGGTCGGGGAAGACGATTGAATCATGTTCTTCTCAGCAGAGGCCGGAGTCCCCGACGGTGGGAAGAAGTTGACGGACAATGTCTGAGTGGGAACTGTCTTGGAAGCACCTACCTTGATATAGACGCGGCGCTCCGCCTGGGATTTCGTGAATTTCATAGCGTTGTTGATCAGGTTGATGAGCACCTGTCGGAGGCGCGATGGGTCAAGATCAAGATAGTCAATGCCCAGATCGTGATAGGACTTGTCGATGACCTTGGTGAGGCTAAGTTCGAATCGGCGTGCCTCGACCGAGAACATCCTGATGACTTCTCTAACTGTCTCGATTGGATCGCACGTGACGGGGGCAATGGCCAATAGATTCGAATCCATTTTGGACATGGTTAAAATGTCGTCAACAATTCTTCGAGCATGCTGGGCACAGGAATCAATCGTTTCTGTTTGGCTCACAGCATCTCGTAGCATGGCTTGCATATTATCTTCGCTGTTGATTAACTCGGTGACGCGGAGTATGTTGGCAACGACTCCGTCCGTGCACTAGAAGACAACTCCATGTCAGCATCATTCTTGTCAATTATTCTGTCGCAGATAGGCTGCTCTGTTTCCGTGATTGCTCATGCGTTAGGACAATGGCTAAAAGGGTAGTGTTTTACCTGAATAATAGCGGATAGGGGATTGCGGAGTTCGTGGGAGACCATATCTAGTAACATATTAGTGAGATAGTAGCGAGATGCCGACAGGTGACACATTGCTGGGAACGGGGGCCATTCAACGACGAGGAATAGAATTGAGTTACACACCAATGAAGTTCTCCTGTTGGCGCTTAGCTTCAAGCGCCTCATCTTTACGCTTGCGTTCCATGTCGAACAGCCACTTGTGTCGCGATGTATCGATCAAGCACCCAGTAAGTGTCTCAATGGTGCCTTCAGATGTCTTGACGGGGATGAATGAAGCAGTAACGTATCGGGGGGTGGTGATCTTATTCCCAACACTGTCCCTTTCGACCCAGGGCGTCTTTAGGCGGACTTCCACATAATGCATCTTTACTTCCTCTCCGACCTTTTCCAGGGCCTCCTGCAGTCGAGTGAGATCCTCGTCGATGACACACATGGAGAAGGGTTTGATGCTATGGAGCGAGAGGTCGACTTTCTCAATGCCACACATCTCCCAGAACACGTCATTGGCACCCAACAGTCGGCCGTCGGGGCTCAGATCATACATGCCCACTGTCGCCACCTCGGCCATTTTCTTGAGGTTCTCGGCCTGCTGCGCGCGGCGAACGGCTTCTTCGGTTGCTCGTTTGTGGAGAGTTACGTCAATCAAACAGGCCAGGACGTGGACAATGGTACCGTCTGATTGGCACTCGGCTTTGAGTGCAGCCCAGATATGTCGCTCACTAGGTTTTTCCGAGGTAAAGTCCAGCCCAGCTTTCTCAAAGGCGGGAGAGCTGCCTATGGGGTGCTGCAAAGGTTGTTCGTCGTCGTTCTGAATTCGGAATTCGATTGTTACCTGACCTGTGCGCTGGATCTCATTGTATGCCCTAGAAACAATGTCTCGATCCTCCACGACGACACGCGAGATAAATACTTCCGAGGTTGCGGACTGGTCACATTTTGGAACGCCGGTTATGGAGTGCCATGCATCATTGGCAAACGTGATGTTGCCTCGATGGTCCCAAAAACACATACCAACAGGGATGAACTCGGCCACTGCCCGAAATTTGGAGATTGACTCGGTAGTCTCTTTAATCTGTACCGCTAGTCTAGCTTTCAACTTGGCCTCATCGTACTTGGCCTGCTCCGCAATATTGCGCCGTCTTCGAGCTTCCTCTTCGAGTAGCACAACAGATGCGAGAGTGGCCGTCAGCTTTTGGTTCATCAAAAAGATGCACTGCTGGTAGCCGACGTCATAGGGCCGTCGAGGATTGAGTCCAAGAACGAGAAGTCCCATTACTCTCTCTTCCTTGGTGGGCCGGATTGGGCATATGATCGCCTGATGGCACTGGTCTTGAAATCCACGCCACTGAACTCCTTTGAGAAGCTCTGTTGGCAGGTTTCCATCCTTGGTGGAGATGAGAGTCGGGTTTTGCTTTGACAAGGCCTCTCGAAATGCCGATGAGAGTCCCAACTGGCTCGTGGTCAGATCAAGCGTCTGGGGAGCAATGGGGTGATTTCTAGGCACTCCCAAGCTTCCTTCCAGGTGGCATATCTTGCCCAAAGAGCCATTCTCTTCGTTCTCCACGTTCGTGTTGCTACTCTCGACCGAGTAGAGGAAGGCCATGGGCACATCATAACTGGGGGAACAAGCTTCCAGTGCTTCCATGGATTTCTTCCAGTATGACTTGACATCCCTGGCCATACCGATAGCTTCGCCAAGATTGATCAGCATCTTCATGCGACGCTCCCACAGGCGCATAGAAGTGATGTCTTCCACGGGATGGAGAAAACCCACACAGCGGTTTTTTTCCATGATAGGGACAATGGACCATTTGAGGTAAGTCTCCTCCGAACTTCCATCAACCTTTTCAATGAAAAAACACCATTCTTCCTCAGGAATAGCCCGGCTCTTGATTGCTCCTGACTTCATCCTCTGCTTCAGCTTTCCACAGAGGTCGGGCCAAGCTTCCTCCACTGGCTTGCCCAGCAACGTTGGATGCTTGGTGCCGCAAAGTTTGCTGAAGGCTTCATTGTAGAGAGTGGTGAATTGCGAGCCCCAGTAAATGGCAATCGGTCTCGAGTCGGCCAGAATCTGGTTGAAGGTCTGCTGAAGCTGCATTGACCATTGGCTAGGAGCACCCAGAGGGGTTGACGCCCAATCGAATGTGTTTATTACATGAACAAATGATTCCTCTTGATCAGACGTCAAGCTCAGAATAGTCCAATTTTGATCCGGTTCTAGCATCTCGTCCTTATCTTCGGAAGACGAACCTGTTTGTAGAATGCTGTGACTCCTAGCTCGCCGTTGATGGCCGCCGGGTCGGACCAGAGAAGTCGGCCGCTGTTCGTTTGCACTGATGACTGCCCATTGCGAGCGAAATACTGATCTTGTCCAATATTTTCCGGTAAATGAGAAAGCGTCCCGCCTCTGACTGATGCTCTTAGCCTTAATGTCGATGTCAGTCCTGTTCTCGGTCTTGTTCTCCGTCCTGTTCTCCGTCTTAGCGGTCTGACCTATGGCCCACCAATAAAAGTTCGGTTCACTGGAGGCGTTGGCTTGGATGATGGCGTCGTGATGGGCTTTGTCAACCGTGAGCGCGGGATTGGCATAAGCGATGGATAGATATTCCGCTGTGGGAGTCGTCAAACGTAGATCAACCACAAAAGCCGGTCTTGGGTCAGCCTCCAACAGCTCGACTACATTGGAGTCGAGCGGAGACTGCGGCGGCGGCATTGTCTGGCATTGGTGATTTGCAAACGATGGATCGTGAGAAGAGGCTGTTCAGTCAACGACGGAATCACTGCTCGGGAAAGGATCGACTTGAAGGAGTGGATGTGCACCACCTTCTCCTTCATCGGTTCGCTTGTTCGGCTATGGCTTCTGCGACGTCTCATTCCTGGGTGTATCGGTCGGTATCTGGCGAGTCAGAACGGGACTGGGGAGGGGCCCACTGAAGAGAAGTATCGACCAGCGATTGGGAACGTTAAAATGCAACCATAGCGATTGTAGAAAGACCCGATCACTACCGTACAGTTAACTTCTTCCAATCCGAACCACTGTACAGGTAGGCAGGATGAAGTTAGCGTCTAGGAAAGTTCCGGTTGTCATCAGGGTAGCTGCAGCCCACAAGGGGGGGCTGCCGCTGCTGCGATAAGCGACATTCATTTATCGGACACCGAAGGTATGACAGGTCAGGCAGCATTTGACTACATTTGGTAGGTCATCGTAATAATCAACGGACTCAGAAGTGCAAGGTCGAGATCTGTGACGTGAATTTGGATTTCTTCGGAGACGCAATATGTGCTTGTGCATATTCATTTGTGATAGAATAGTTCATATTGCTCAACAAAATCATGTTTCTCAAATCTAAGTCAACCGGCCTAGGGATCACCCCAAGATCAAAGCTCGGTTAGCTCAGCTGGTTAGAGCGTCGTACTAATATCACTCACTTGAGTAATACAATGTAATGCGAAGGTCATGAGTTCAATCCTCATACTGAGCAATTCTTTGTTAATTTGAATATCTTTTTTTTGCCTTACAAACTCATGTCATCTGGATCCATAGCCTTTTCTTCCCCTCAAAAGTTTGGGTGTTGTTGCCTGAAAATAGAAAATGGATGCGGGACAGCGAGACGGCAGTTCGGGGTTTGGCCGCCGGGTTATGGTCGGTGGTGCATTTTTGTCTCGGTTCATCAGAGTTCTTCACCCCTGCCTAGCTGCAAGTCAAGCAGCCAAATACTGTGTACACATCCCCACAAGAGGAATTTTTGGTTTTACAACACAGACGGATATCACAGCATGAATCATGGGACCGGACCTTGCGCTGATCCATGCGCGCTGTGATTTGCTCAATATTGTACATTGTTGTACAGTATAGTCAGTCCACAGCTCCTATTTTCTGTCTGTTGTCTTGTTTGTTGTCCATTGGTTCGTAAACTTAAGTCTCAAGAGTGGGTAACAATAAAACGGGGCCGGCGTGTTCATCCGAGTAGGGCGAGAGGGCTGTGGATTCTCTGGAGTAGACAAATCATATATGAGTTGCAATTTACTTATTTTGCAAGGAAAGTCAAGCTCCTGGCTCGTTCGAGTCGTGAAGAAGTGGAAGTAACAACAGTGTGATTCCGTGGTATCCATTAGATTAGATTAGATTAGTTATCCCGACTTCCAGTCCCCCATTCAGCCTTGAACTCCAACTCCAACTCCGACGATGAATATCCCCATTATGATCCCCATATTCCTATCGCCCCTACCCCCCTTTTCCGTACCGGTACTATCATAGCCCCAGCTTATCTCATCTCATCGCCTCGCCCTCTCTTCCGCCAAAACCCTCCACGCAACCATCAGCCTCCTCCACCGCGGAACAGTTGCTCGTCTCAGCCTACCCTTACCCTGCTGAGCATCTTTTAAGCCCCTTCCCCGCCTCCTTTCTCTCAACACACGTCCGATCTCCATGTAGCTTTCCACCGCCACGACCAGAGGGCCCCTGATATCCACTGGCAAAAGATCCATGACCGGCCTCGCCTTGCTGTACTCCGCGAACGCGAGATCTAGCAACCGAGTCCTCAGACGTTCCACGACGTCTTGCTGCGGCAAGACCAGCAGGTCCCGGGGCGTCGTATTTTCTTCTTTGAGCCACGTCGTAGGCAGGTAAACTCGGCCCATGGCCGCGTCGACAGCGATGTCGCGCGCGATGTTGACGTACTGCAAAGCGTGGCCCATCATGCGAGCGGCTTGGACGAGCTTGGCCTTGTCAATATTAGAGAGCGGGGCCGGCGACATGTTCACACTGTGGTGGAACACAAGCCAGAGGCAGAGCTCGCCCACCGTGCTTGCGACGCGTGAGGCATAGAGCTGCAGGTCGACCTCGCCCTGTATGGGAAAGCCGCTGGGGAGCTTCTGTTCGGCACCGCTTTCGGCCGCAGTCGAGCCAAACTGGAGATCCATTTTGAAGCCCTCCAGGAGGTCCAGCAGCGGCTTTTGTGGCAGTAGGGCGGAGGGAAGAAGTTTAAAGGCTGATTGGATCGATATTGGGAAGGACCTCTCGATGGATTTGCGTAGTTCTCGGTCTTGTCCGTAGCGTACATCGGGTGATTTGTATCGTTTTTCAAGGTAGATATTGATATCGTTGATCGACTGCTGAGCGTGTTCAATCGTCTCCGCATCGTCCACGAGATCGTCCGCAACACGACAAAATGAATATCTGATCGATCAGACTGAGAACTTCGGTCCTACTGTTTGGGTCCTCGTGGTTTTGGACAGACACTTACAAAAAAATCAAATCAACTCGCAAACGCGCTGGAAACACTGAACTTGCTAAGTAGAAGCTCCGGCTTTTTTCCCGCAGTGTAGCGATCGCCTCTCTGATTCCTCTGACCCGCTCCATGTCATACTTCGCCGGATCCGTCAACACTGCATCGACAAGACGGCGCGGAGATGGCAGAGTTGTCGGAATCTCGGGGAAAAGATCGGGGAAGAAGGTCAGAACAGCCATGCCACGATCAAACGCCACCAAGCCAAATACGATCAAGGTGTTGGTGAAGAGAAAGAATACTGCCTCCTCCACTTCCAAGTGGCCCCATAGACACCATCCAAGTTTCGTGCCTGATCCGATCGCCCATGTTCCTCTTCCTAATGCCAGCTCGTCAACCACCCAGAGATACAAAGTCGGAAGGACTATCGGCACGGCGATACAAACCGAGGGGAGCTGAGCCAAGAAGTAGCCCGAGAAGCTCCACGTCAATAGCGCAAATGGAGATGCCCAAGCGAGAATAAGCCCCAGATACGTCCCACCCCCCCCCTGTTTCACCAGAAGTGCCCCCACCGCAGTACATCCAACTAGAACGGCCTGGCCAAGTGACCTTGCCCATCGAACGCGCGGAGAAGCATGCTGCGCATTGGTAAGGTATTGGGCGTGCAAGACGGGCCTATTCAGGAATATGTACAATAAGCTGGTGATGTAAGTCTGTATGACGAAAAAGAAAAGCTCTTCGATGGGAACTCGGAAGAGTTTTGGCCCGATGATAGCACCTTCGGGATAGTTCCATACGCCGCGATGGATCAAATACGAATCCCAGGGCAGCGTTGCGGTAAAGGCGATCACGATAAGGCTAGCCGTTTTATACCAGTCCAAATTTGTCAACAGGGGCCGCTGAACGAGAGTGAGAATCACTGCCAATGGTATCGTGAACTTGAGGTGTCTGTTTTTTATGATGATCAGTGATCGGAACCTCTTATCATATGGGAAGCAAAGGGAAGAAAGGATGAGATATTGAGCCTACACAAACGCATAATCGTATGCCATGACGAAAGGCCGTCGCCGCAAGATTGGCACGATAATCGCCACTACAACAGTCCGTTGTGGCAGACCGACGACCAAAAAAACAGTCAGCGCAACCA
>JAOYMO020068907.1:0-10384 GCA_025802455.2 Iodosphaeria phyllophila
TTCACTCACATCTGCATAAGTCCTCCATAAATGGCACTGAATGTCGCTGTTTAGGTTTCATTCCCAGCGATGGCTTGCTGCTCAATCGAGCCTCGCAAAAAAATCCAAAATGTCCCACCAAATAATCTTAGCGCTGTAGATCGCGATGGTCTGCCGGATTACACCGCCTTCGTAAACTGTACAGGTACATTGTCGTCTCGAGATGAAATTTCACATAACTTTCTGCTCTTTGGTTCAATGGTAATTTGGCTATGCAACTGCCAGCCGAGTGCTCCGGCGCGGATATGTGACAACAGTCCCCAAAGAGAAGCCATTGCTGCGCATTCAGTCCAACAAGCACCGCGCGCCTTGTGAGCGTCTTGTGAACCGTACGGTACGGGGTACCGTTACCGGATCTGCAAGCTGCTGGGCCCGCTTGGTCTGTTTCCCGTGGGCAAGCCCCCACGTCCCGAACTGGTTGCTCCGTTGCCCCGGGAGACGAGTTACACAGTAGCACGGTGTTGTGCTCTGCCGCTGTTCCGCACTGCTCCTCTTAGACCTAAAATCGACTGGCGGGTAGCACCGTAGCCTTAGGTATGTTGCACAGGAATGATGCAATTGCGTGTGAATGGTAGCTACTGTGTAAACGCATCGGCAAAACGCGAAGCCTGTTATTTTTGTATCCACAAGTTCCATGAGCTAGTCACAGCTCTTAGTCTCTTCGGCGCCATCTAGTCTATCAACGGACCTTGGCGCTCTTCACGCAAACAGTGATCATGCTATTGACGTCCTCGCAAGTATCAGTGGCTCTTTCATCGCTCATCAGTAAGTAGGACAAGGGGCGACCAGCAGCGCCTCACACCCCCCCCCCCTTTTCATAGACAGGACAGGAAGTCATTCTCACTCAGAAGGCCCGGAAAGCTGACGACGCATCGGATGAAGTCATACTCTTCACCGCGGCGCTCTTCGGATCCGGCTACGCGATCCAGCAGCGAACGCTTCGTGACCTGCGTCGTGCCATCAAGCCCGAGCCCCGAGAGAAACCCAAACAACCGAAGATATTTCTGCCGGATCGCTTCAAGAAGGCCACTACTGAGCTCGAAGATGGAACCGTGATCGAACTGGACGAGGAAGAGGCAGCGGCGCTCGCAGCGGGCGCAGGTCATGGAGCGAACAGCCACGGTAGCAAGGGTAGGAAACAGGGCGGCACGGTCGTTGAGGTGCGACCAACGATACCCGAGGATGACCGAACAAGCCAAAAGGCGATGAAAAACAGTCAAAAACCCAAAGACGACAGCAAGGGCAAGAAGGGGAAGAAGAGCAGCGGGCCAGAGAAACCCTTGAGTCGGTACGAGAGGAGGAAGAAGATCAAGGAAGAGATCCAGGAGTTGTCGCAAGGCGAGACACCTATCTACTATCAGCGGAGGTTGTGGTGATCTGAGGCTTGTGGGTTGCATTGTAGCTAGAGGTGGAGGGTTTTGCTTATCGGTCTGGAGTTTTGGCTTAGGCTTTTGCTTGGAAATATGGGTTATTATGAGTTACAGATGATGAAACGAGGGTTTTGAAGGGGGGGGGGTTGCTTGGATCGCACATACATGAGAGGGATCTGGACGGAGCCACACAATGGATATATACAATACGGCAGGATGCGGGCATCAATCTTACAACAACTCACGCTGCGAGTAAAGTCATGGCACTTATCTTCTCGTCATATATCAATACATACTCGTGATTGGATATATCAAGACTTTTCTCTTGCTACACTTCTCATACCGTGTGTTCTGGATCAACTGTCGTTCCGTCGCACTTAACAGGAAACTGTGTGATGATACGCTTCTATTCTCGGAAAAAGGTCTTACGTCTTACTTCTCGGCATTCTTACGATGAATCAATCCAGACCATTAGGGCTAAGTCGTCGCCCCCCTCAGTTTTGTGTCAAGGCCACCAACTCCGCAAGGAAAATGGTGGAAATGAGATCGACTCATCAAACTGCGGTAGAAAAACAAGTACCGCTTGCTTGCTGCCAGTGTTGATATACATCGACCCGAATCCATCACCTTGATTGCTGGGTCAATACGCGTCTCTTCATCCAAGTCAAGCCGCATTTCGGTAGACATTTGAGACATCCGATACAACGTCAACGACATCGACATTGGTGACAGCATGGGCAGGCTAAGAGTCTCTGGTTCTTGAGGAATTACCGGTATTAAACTCAGACTATTCGATGGTACGGTCGTCTGCAGGTAGAGAGTCGGCTACTGTAATCTATTGGAATACAGCAGCAACGGGCAGGCTCCGCCATAGCCAATATACCAACGGCGACAACCAGCTTACTAGGGCAGAAACTTTATACCAATTAAGCCTCGGCGGTTTGGTGATGGTGAGACATAAGGGCACGATGGTCCAGCTTAGGTATGAGAAGACGGCCAGCTACATTAGACTGCATTTCTATTGCTCACCAAGACAGGCAGATCCGGAAATACATATATATACACTTCTCTAATCAACTGGCCAGAGAAGTGTCCATTTTATTTCCAAACCTGCCTGTCAGACCGCTAGCGAGTCGCGTATCATGACCCGGCATAATCAACAAAATGCCAGTGCCAGACACTATCCATCGCCCAAATCTAAGATTGCTACGTCTAGAATTGGCTGTTGCCATATGGATCACGCTTAACCATTCTCCAGCCACCCATAGCTGCGATAGGCAACGGGGAACGAGCGACTGCGACACGCAACGGCCCATTGCGACGGGCAGTGGCAAGTGGTACCGGCCTGACAGGCCTTCGGATCTCAGTGATCCCGGAAGCCCACGGGGCCGCTGCCGCCGTAGGATCGCCCGCGGTCGCGGAAGAGAAGACCGCTCACGGCGTTCTCGACTGTGGAGCCCACTTCGATGTCGCGGTTTTTTTTCTTTCTTTTTTTTTTCGTGACGATATCTAAGGTTCCCAGAGTTTTCTTTTTGCTGTGGGAATATGAAAAATTAAGGGATGATGAATAGGGGAAGCGGGAATATACGCAGCAATACTCGCCATTTGGCCGAATGAGCCGGGGCCTTGCGACGTAGAGGCAGGCTTGGCTGTTGGGGTGGCCGTCGTGTTGTGAGGGGCCGCCATCGTTGTGGCCGGGCGCTGCCGCTGCTGTTGCTGGGAAGCAGGGCCGCGCGGGGCAACGGTTGGGTGGGTGGGCTAGTGGGGGCGCGGGAAGGTAGGCGGGATTGGCGCAACACGATTGCACGGTCTCTTTTTTTTTTTTTTTTTTTTTCCTTTGGTTTCTTCTCGGTTTTGGTTTTCGATTTGGTATAGTGGTCGATATATTTAGTGGTGCAGAGATGGCTCAATGGGACCCGCCGAGAGACCTGGTGGTTGCAGATCGAAACGAAATCTCCCTCTGTCGGGGATATGGGGAGTTTGCGCGTTGATTGATTGATGAAACGGCCTTGGGTGATGGATTAGAAATGACACGAAGGAGTGAGAAAGTTGTGAGACTCTCAGTGTTTTTGCCCCGCCTGGATACCTGGCTGAGAGGGGTCGGCGTGTTCAACAATTTCGAACCTGTTCATGGGTTTTGGTGCCGCGTGGCTAACGCCAGACAGATTTCCAAGATAAAATCGCCCAGTAAGCACCTATCGATGGACATCAAAATACAGTCTGCCAGAGTGCGACCTGCGCTAAGAGATGCGGTATCTTTGTTTCCCAGATTAGAGTGCGAGGAGCCAAGGAGCAGGGAATGAAGTTCACGGCATCAGCCAGCCAATCATTACCGAGAAGGACCCCTGCTCTTCCACGTTCCTTCTTGCATCCAATGCGACACAATTTCTCGAGCTCCCAGACTCTCAGACGCCCCCAAACATCTGCTGTAAGACAGCACGAGCGGCCCCTGGCCTATCATGCTCGTCGTGTTTGAATTTGTCTTACTCACCACCACTTCTTCTCAGATACTCTTATTCTCGTGTTGTTTTGGTTGGAGTTGATGGGGCTTTTCTAGATCATGTTCGTGTCTCATGGAGCGCCCATTCCCCATGACCCGGTATTCCATTCCGAAACTGCGCGGTGTGGGCTGGTCGAAGGATGCCAAATTCTCTAACCCCGTCGTTAGGAAATCCTTGACAACAAAAAAAATATAGTCCGTAGAAATTATAGGTGATTTGGGCTTATAAAGCCATCTGGCTGAAGCTAAATTGTTAGCCATTATCATCGGCCCTTGTTGATTCCTCCGGGCCCCACGAACTGGTTGGGTATCAGAACCCTTTATTCAAACGCCAGGAAATATGGTCCGCTTCCCAATTCGCCCTACTCCATTTCTCAGTTTGTTATAAAGGCCTAGACCAGGTAACAATATCGAGTCGATTTCTTGGCATTGGCTTCTTTGTGAATTCGTCTTTAACATCTTTATATCCTCTGGCGTGACAAAGCACGTGTTTCGTCCAACATAATCCTCAACAAAGATTTCGCTCAACTCCAAAAATCATGACAAGATATTAGCCAGACAAAGGCCACTCGCATCTATTTTACTTCTCATCTCGGCCGGTCCTGAGTCCACCTTCTAATTATCATTTCCCTTTATTTCTACCGCCGAGCTATCTATATATTGATCAGTAATCCTTTACCTATGTTTATTTGCCTACATTTATTTGCCTGTTCTTACAACTGAAAGCAAGCCTAAGACTCGCTGGCGAGAGTATTTTGACTTGTAAACTTGAGCATCAGCCTTCAACTATCGTCCTGCCACGATATTTCACAATCTCCCCCTGCCCAAACCACCCTAACTTAATACTTTCTCATATCACAAAATGGCCCTTAAACAGATGTTAGCGCTTGCTGTGGCGGCTCAGGGTGTCTCAGGCCATTCGTGGGTTGAGACGGTTCGCAAGATCTCCTCAACGGGGTCATTCACCGGTGCCCCTGGCTACGCAATGGGATACATGGCCCGGACCGACCCAGGGTTCTCCGACGATGCCGTTCTCAACAAGATTCTCGACCCCAAGACGAACCCGGCAGTCTGCAAACAATACACCCAAGGCAACTACAACGACCCCAAGTACCAACCCATCAAGGCCGCAGCCGGTGATCTCCTCGCCATGCAGTGGGAGGAGAACGGGCACGTTACCCAGCCCGACCTGACACCCCGGCCGTACCGGTCGGGCAATGTCTACATCTACGGCTCGCTGCACCACACCGCCGACGTCAAGCTCAACGACGTCATGTACGCGTGGAACACAGCCGGCACCGGCGGCAACAAGCAGGGCCAGCTCCTCGCCAGCCATTTCTTCGACGACGGCAAGTGCTACCAGAACCGCGGCGGGCTCCAAGCCGGCGCGGCCTACCCCGTCTACACCGAGCGCTTCTCCAAGAGCCAGAACGTCTCCGAGCTGCTGTGCCAGGGCGACTTCCAGCTTCCCAGTGACTTGCCCGCCAGCGGGAACTACACCGTGTACTGGACCTGGGACTGGTCGCAGAAGCCGAACGAGGTGGGCTCCGTCCCCGAGATCTACACCAGCTGCGCTACCATCCAGCTCGGGCCCAGCGATTCGAGCTCGGTCAAGGAGGTCAAGTTCCAGGAGAACCCGGATGTGGCGGAGGCCGCTGTCCAGAGCCAGCTGAACACGCCAGTCGAAGTTCTTACCCTGGGCACGGGCACAGCGTCTCCCCCGGCGCCGACTGGTATGGCCCAGTCCAAAACTGGCAGTGCGTCAGCTTCCGCTGCCGTGTCTTCCTCGTCAAGCGCTGTCAGAGCGCAGCAGGTTGGAGAGGCGCCGACCACGGTCACGGTCACGAAAGCGCAGCAAACCGTGTTCGTCACGATGACGGTCAAGGGCAATGGGCAAGAGGCAGCAGCAGCCCGCACGGGAAGCGCGGTCACATCAGTGACTCCGTTCGCGAAAAACAAGGCCCGGGTTACGGGCGGGGCCCGACGAAAGTGAGGCATCGGGAGTTCGATTTCCTGGGGACGTTTCCCACCACAAAGGCACTATCGTGGTCTTCTTTGACTTTTGCAACAGCAATTTGATACCCAAGGGTGCCAGAGAGGGGTCCTGGCTTTGTTTTGGCCTCTTGTGTCGGCCAGCTGAGGGGGTCGCCTGGCTCTGGAGTTTTGGGTTGGGGAAGGCGTTTGGATGGAAAAATAGGGGTTGTATCGGGCTGGCATTGCGGTGCATATATATGCATGGAGTCTGGATGAGATACGGTATATATAGAGGATAGGATACGACCTGGTATACTGGAGCTACAGCACGTGAGGGGATATACTAGCTGTGGTACTAGAGCTAGGTTCGGCGTTTTTGATACATGCGGATTTCAAATCTCCAATTCAATTTTATCCCGGAATGACGACAGTGAATATCTTACTGTGTGATCTGTAATTTCAACGGTTGTGGATTTTCTTGTGGTCGCTGCCTGATTGAGAACTGGAAAACTTGCAGATTCCCCTACACAGTACTGTGTACATCATTAGCCCAGCAGGGCTGAAGACGGCTGCATGAAGCGGTTGTCTCCACTTCGAGTGTTTGTCAGTGAACAGGTTTTCGCAATGGGGTTCGGGAACGATGATCGATATCGTTCTCTCCCAGGCCGCTTGCACGTGAAGATAAAGGAGAGATGTGTCTGAGAAAAGGGTCTGAGGGTCAGACAATTCATGCCACCAGTAAGCAGCACACTTGCCAGGCTCATAATTGGCTCTCTTGCCTTTCATGCTCATCAGGAAATCCCAAATTCCAAGTTCTTTTCCACTTACTTACACAGTATCTCACAGCACGATCCATCAATGAGATCACAACCTGCGAAACCGAACCTGCACAAGGAAAAAAAAGTCCGAGATCACGAACCAATGGCGAAACAACGGGGAACGGGTATTTTTAGCCCCCAAAGCGGGTTATGTCATGGCCTGGCGGGCGGACTAAGCCTTGGGAACGCCACAATGGCATTGCGTCCAACCGCTTTCCTCGGTACCGCATCTCCTACATCATACCGGTACCGGCAGGAGCAAAACGCCTTGTCTCTCCTACCAAATCCTCCCGGCAAACACCGTCGCGAACGGACTTTGTTGTTGCACAGAGGGGGAAAATGACCTGCCGTGAATTCTTGTACTACTGATACAGGACTGTAGATCTTCCCCCACCTTGGAATTGCTGTCTTTGAAAACTCTGGGACGTGAAGTCATCCCGCTTTCTGTGCTTGGGACGCTTAGACTGAGCCGGCCTAGTTGCGAGAGCAACTGTGGGCGGAAAGCCAATCAGATACCGGCACACAGCCGCTGGGCGATTGATTTGGGGCTGCATCTGCGGGTGGGTGTACCGGTATGGCTGGTTCTGGGAGAGCAGTCCATGTTGCACACTGCCACACTCCGTCATCCTGGACACCTTAGCGGTAATTGCTGGTATTCGCCGGACAGGTGTTGGGACATGGAATGGGGAATGAAATACCCATGGGCAGCTCGCCCGTAGATAATTTCTGCTCTGTTTCGTCCCAATGAAACTCGGCCCCTTCAATGTAAAATCTATGTTTTTGCTAGCTCGTGGCTGCAACGTTAGATGAGTGACGCTCTATCACACGCTGGATAGTCAGGAAGCTCTTTCTCTTCCATGTGCTTGGCTGGTTTCTTGGTCTTGACGGAATTTCACCAGCCTCCAGAATGGCATCTCCCGCTGCCACACCATCAGAAAACTCGAACACGATAACCATACCAGCTTCCGCGCTCGATCAAAGACCTTTATCAACATATTCATCAGCCACCATGCCTTTGTTCGCCTCAACCAGAACAGAGACACTGGCCATTCAAACACCCCCCACAACTCTAGTCTCACGGGCGAACCCCGTCGACATAACCAACTACATTCTACGCAAAAAAGGGAACGGCAACAAAGTGCACGGGGTGAAAAAAGACGGCCTAAGCCGCGGCGCAGCCATCGGGGTCGGCGTAGGCGTGGGCGTCGCAGTGATACTCCTGATCGCGGGCGCCGTGATTTTCTGGCGGAGACGGCGACAGAAGAGGCGGGACGCGGAGCGCTTGGAGGATGCGAACGGGTTTCAGAAGATGGAGGGGGGTGAGCCGGGGCCGGGGCCGCCGCCGATGTACGGGATGGAGATGGGGGGCACGAAGCCTGCGGGGCTAGGGGCGGATGAGGGGAAGTTTGGGAGTCAGGGGCAGACGGGGCCCGTGGAGGTGATGGGGGATGTGCCGGAGTCGGGGAGAGTGGCTGGACATGATGGGTATACCTATGGGTAAGGCGGGTTTGGTGGATTGTCTGGGTAGAATGAAATGTCTATGGAAGATACAATGTATATGACCACAGCGCATCTATTTTGTCGACTGCTGTAGCTGCCTGAATGGGGAGCTGCGCATCCGCTCTCGTGTCCTATGGTTTCGGTATATGTGGCACTGATACGTGAGTTAGCCGCGATGAATCACGCTGGTGACATCGGTATGCCTTTGATCTCTCAGTTGGATGGTCGGAGAGTTTTCATTGCCTTGTTCTGGAGAGCTGTAGGATGTTGGCCTTGTTTGAATGAGTGAGACCCCCGGAGTGGATCTTGAAGCAAGCTCAGGCATGACCGATAACCCACCAGCCCACTGCCGTATCTACCGGGCAATTAGCGATAGCTGTGCCAAGGCAAACCCCACCTCCAGCCTTATCGCACGTATCCGCATCAGAGGTTAGCATCATCATTGAACATTGAACATCGCAGTAGCTTTCCAATCCACACTTGCCGAACTATCGTGTGTCTTTGGCCAAAGTCTCCGAATTTCAGTCGGGAGAAAGGCAACAAGCAACGATGGAGCTAGCAAGGAAGTCGTGGGGTAAGCCAAAACCTTTATCCCTATCTTTATTCAATTTTAATTTTTTTGTTTCCATTCTATCATGTCTGTCACCCAAGTAACTGACTGACTGACTGACTGACTGACTGACTGACTGACTGACTGACTGACTGACTGGTGCTCCTTATCGACCACAGAGCTCGACAACGACGTGAAACTCGTCGACCCAGGCCGCGATGCGCTCTACCGCTACTCACCGGAGCAAGCCAAGATGGTAGACGAACAGAAACCATGGCGATCGGACCCGCACTACTTCCAGAATGTGCGCATCAGCGCGGTGGCCTTGATCAAAATGACAATGCACGCGCGGTCGGGAGGCGACATCGAGGTGATGGGCCTGATGCAAGGCTACCCGCAAGGCGACTCGCTCATCGTGACGGACGCCTTCGGCTTGCCGGTGGAGGGCACTGAGACGCGGGTCAACGCGCAGGACGACGCGAATGAGTACATGGTGGAGTACCTGCGGCTGTCGCGCGACCAAGGCGGCCGCAAGGAGAACGTGGTGGGCTGGTACCACTCGCACCCGGGCTACGGCTGCTGGCTGTCGGGCATCGACGTGGCGACGGAAACGCTGCAGCAGAAGTTCAATGACCCCTTTGTCGCCGTCGTCATCGACCCGGACCGCACCATCAGTGCCGGCCGCGTTGAAATCGGCGCCTTCCGCACTTACCCCGATACTTACGTTGCGCAAATCAATAACAATAATAATGATAATGATGACATATCCTCTGTCGTATCCTTAACTGGCCCTGCTGTAGGCATTGGCAAAGCCAACATGGCAACCAAACCCGCCATCCCGCCTCCCCCCCACACCAACTCCGCTGCCTCCTCCTCCTCCCTCATCACACCCAAACCGCAATCTCAACCCTCGCATCCCGCCCTCATCACCGACCTCCATAACAACAACAGCAACAGCAACAGCAACAGCAACAACAACAACAACAACAACAACAACAACAACAACAACAACAATAACAACGCCACCACCAGCAAAATAAACACCACCACAACATCAACAACAACAGCCCGCTCCGTCCCGCTCGCCAAAGCCGACGACTTCGGCGCCCACGCCGACAAATACTACAGCCTTTCCGTGTCGCACTACAAGAGCACGCTCGACACCTCCCTGCTCGAGCTCCTCTGGAACAAGTACTGGGTGCAGACGCTGTCCAGCAACCCGCTCCTCGCTAACCGCGACTTCGGCAACAAGCAGCTCCTCGACCTCGGCTCCAAGATCCGCGAGGCCTGCACCGCCCTCAAGCGCTTCAATGCGAGACAGGCCCCGCCGCAGGCCGCCGTTGCGTCGACTGGTGGCATCAATGCTGCTGCGGTGGGAAGCAGTGCTGTTGCTGGTGCTAGTTCTGCTGCTGGTGCTGGGGTTGGGGTCGGGTTGGAGGCTATGGGGTGGAGTGGTGGTGCCGCGCAGGGTATGGGCGGGCTGGGCAGGTATCCGGCCAAGACGGATCTGGACAAGGTGGCCAAGGAGGCGAAAGGGGTCGTGGGGAAGCAGGTCCAGGGGCTGGTGGCTACGGAGGTCAAGGCTATGATATTTAACCAGGGGATGATGGCTGGGGAAGCGGGACTCTGAGGG
>JAOYMO020068997.1:0-10378 GCA_025802455.2 Iodosphaeria phyllophila
GCTTCTTGGACAACATGAATCCAAGTGATGTGGGATCTCCCATCTACCATCATAGTGCGCACTTATCGCCTTTGTATCTTCGATGTAGCGTAGACTCAGGTGGTGGTTGTGGTCGTCCCTTGTGTGCACTGCCATACTACCGTTAAGATGGTGCTTGGGAGGTAGCCCGCAGACTTGAATCCTGGATCTGTCGCTGTCCTTGCCTTTCTCAACTTAGACTGTGGACACCCCGGCCGCCGGAGCTGCTTCTATGGAAGCTGAAGTATCAGCAGTCTGTACGAATCAGAGGCCTAATAAACCATGCTCACCAGATTGGCCCCGTGTATCAACCATTCACCATGGCAATGCCGTTGTGTCTGCTTGCCGGATTCGCCCTGATACTTGGGGTACCCCGACCTACGGCTTACCGGTGCCGTCCATATATATTGGTCCTCAGACATACATGTTGAGAAGTTTCTCTTTCGTTGTGCAAGGCTGTCTTTACGGTCATTTCCGTTCGCTGAATCCTTGGGCTGTGGGAGCTGCTCAGCGATGCCAGAAACGTTCCATATTCGATCCCTTCTTGGGAACGATGTTGCGGAATAGGACTGGTCTTGACGAAGATTTCTGGGCCGCAAAACGAGACGCTAGGCTCAACAAGGAAAATCAACTCGACCTTTTATTCTAAGGCCTGGAAGATATCATGGCGAGTACCAACTGTACCTTCTACCTTGCAATTTCTTCTTGATAGAACCTGAGCTTCGCATGTGGTCCTTATAGAGGATGCCCTCGGAAGCACTGTTGAATGGTTGTCGACCTGGACCTTCCGGAAAACCTGACCCGTCCATAGCGGTTCCGGGCCAACAAGACGCGATATACTACCAGCGTACAAGAACAAGCCCGACTCGAAGCTAGAAAGTTATCAGACAACTATCACACAAGCTCTCAGATGCTTGACTAAGAACGAGCTCCAGATATAAGACATGGAAAGGCACTGGTAGAGTGCAATAATAGACGAACAAGGAAAGAACGTGAGGAGATAGATCTTACGGGTGCAAAATTCCCGTGCCTTCCAAGTTGATGAAGCCAAATGAATTGCTGGATTCGCTGAACACTAGCATCTAACGTGGTATCGCTCTGGCCATCGCATGGGGTTTCGCTTGTGATAACCTTCCATCTGGCACTCACAACGGTAACGGCCAAGCCACTAACTGCTCCCGGACCCTTTTGGGCTCCTAGGCGTATCGTGTCTCATGTATCGTGATGAGAGCGTAGCTGGTGTACGAAGCGAGGAAATAAGAACTCCGAGCCAAGCGTGGGAAGCTGCTTTTTAGTCGCTGTGTGGTCGACCATATCGCTCTGAAAAAATTTCTGCCGCTCTGGAGCCGTTCCGAAAGAGCGTCATCCGGTCAGGTTTGACTTTCCTCGGATCTCGGACAATAGACGAACCAGGAATCTTCCACGTGGCATTTACGGAAAACCGTGCTATAATTGAAGGAGATGGAAATATTTAAGGCGAAACGAAAGGTCAGACGACGAGAAGAACAGTTGGGCAGCGTGGAGATCATGATTCCGAATCCCGATTGATCGAGAATGGGTAGCCGGAATTCCTGCCTAGAAATGTGGACGAAAAACGTGAATATAACTAAAAGTGATCGCGAAAAAATTGAGAAGCTGCGATGTAAAGTACTGGTGTTGGTAACATGCTAATCCTAGGAGGACTCCGAGGGATTTGTTCCTTGGGGAAATGGTTTAAAGACGGGAATTAAGCCTAGGACGCCTTAGGCATCGCATTAGCTTGCCGGATCATGTTTCTCAGTTTGCTTGACCATCAAGGACTTTGGTCCAGGTTATTGGAGGCAAGTGGCAAAAGAATTGAGAATGACGATGGCAGCAAAGGCGGTAGAGCTTGACGTTTGGTGAACGAATCCATAAACCCACATTTCCCTACCAGAACACAGAAAAGCAGACGTCTTGTAGAGTAGCAATTGATGAATTATCGTGAGAAGTGCGAACAGATCTGTGATGTAGAAACCATTATGATTGGATCAAAAAGAAGAATGATAAGGGATGTGTCGTTGAGAGCGAGCTGGCTTGTATAGAGATTGAAGGATGTAATTGGAGTCATAAGTGGAAGAGCTCCCCGTCAGTGTTTGTTCGGGACGAGTGATTCATATCCAGTTCCAAGCTGTGTGGTTTCGGCGTGTCTAGGGTAGAATGCGTGACTCATCTGCTTCCACAATGTCGGTTTAGCTCCCCATTGGATTAACCTCTGGAAATGACACGAGGAATATTTGCTCCATGACAGGTCAATGAGCACATGCAAACGACTCATTCACTCTAACTCATGACTTTAAACACCAATGAGCCGTACGTACTACTTGTGCATTTATAGTATCAAACCTCACCAAGACGAATACTTCCACGAAGGAATTGACGCTGACGTTAAGCCATCCTCTAACTTCTACATAGCTACAGATATGCTAGGTTCGTGTCTCTAGCCATCATAAATAAACCCAGTGCTTCGTGGCAGCCATTACCTGTCCTTGTTCATCAAAGTTGCAAGATATCATATTCCAGAAACCCTAGAAGTTGTTATTGTAATATTTATATTTACCGGTACAGGTCACTTCAATAGTTCCTATTTTGTCCCCAGCCAGAGATTGATCGCTTTGGCGTGGACGAAGATAGCTTAAAATTTGAGAGTACTCCAGATTTGAAAGATGTGAGCTAATTCAAGCGAATCATTCAAAGTCAACATGATGAGCTTGATATTCGTTGTTTGATGCCCGAAGAAAATCAGCGGTTAGAGATGTCCTGATCGTCGCAGCCAAGATGCTTTGAGAATTGCTGTTAAACTGGAGGTTCCATTGGCACCTGCGGACCACGCCGCTAGGGTCTGGATTTTTGGTTGAGGCAGAGGTCAGGGGTCGATTTCCTGCGGATTTGACGGATTTAAGAGACTTGCTTGGGTAGTGGCACTTCTACATATCGTTCGTGATGAAGTCTAGCACAGTATGACTTTCCTCTCCGTGCTAGTCGGCACTGTACAAAAACTGCCGCTACGGAATAGGCTGTGGCTTTCGCTTCTGCTAGGATCGGCTGGCTTCGTGGTGGGAACGGTCACACTGAGAGCGATTCCACCAATAAAGTTATTGCTATCGTATTAGGCCCAAATGAATAGATTAGATGTAAAAATGTAAACTGAAGATCCAGACTAGAATGCGGGCTAATTCGCGCAAATCCGCAATAAAGGGCAAACCTCCAACGTTGGCTTTGCCGTAATAAAAGTGGGACTTTTTGGGATCCACAAGGCTGAGAGTAGCGATACCAGTACGTTCTCTACCAGTATCAGCTTCCAGTTCCAAGTCGCACCAATGGACCGTCCACCATGGATAGATCAACACTTTCGTTTGGCCCCCATCATTGCAGTGAAGTGGCTTTTAAAAACGTGTTCTTTCCCTCAGTTCTGGGAACTTATCCATCGCGACTTTCAGCTTTCAGATATCAAACTTTTCCAGGAAAGAGATTCTCATACGTTGTCACACAATCGCGTGTGTGACTATCCCTTGCTGCTCTGAGCCTGTCAGCTGCGTCAACCGAGATCTCAATGTACGGCCGCGGCAATGGGATCTTGATACCGGTAAAACATGCCAGGCACAAGCGAGATGGAGCATGGCGAGCTCCAATGGTTGCATAAGTACATTCCCCTGGGAAGTCTAATAATACCTACCGGTAACGCGACAGTCGGTAAACTCGTCCGTGGCCTGGATCTCGACCCAGAGCGCCCGGAATGGCTCTTCTTTTCGCACAGTGAAGATGGCGAAAATATTCCTACAGCACACAAACTCGATTGCGTCAGTCAAGATGCATTGCTCAGGGCAAAAGTTCTTGCACCATATGCCGCTCTGTTTCATGCTCACTGGATTCAGCTACAGCTTGGCTTAGAAGTCGTGCGTGTGTATGTCCTGCCTTACGATGTGGATCGCGCAACCATCCATCGCACCGACCGCAAATTGAGGGTGGCCTGGACTCAACTGCTCAACGAATTAAACTATTCGCACGTGACATGGAAAGGCTCTCCTTGTTCTGCAAATTCGTCCTCTTGGGCTTTAGCAGCGGGCAGTAAATCTGATCTTCGATCTCCCAGCGAAGATTGTCAGATATCGCTACTGGATAGATTCAATCTGATTCCATCACCATGCCCGGACCCGGCCTCTGTATCGTCTCCGGACACGCGCGAGGCTATGGAGTGTCTACTGTCAAGCGATATTCCGGGCCTGCGAACAACCTTGCACGATTACCAGCGACGCTCCACGGCTGTCATGCTTAGACGTGAGCAAGAGCCTTCTAGGACTATTGATCCTAGACTCGAACTCTGCTGCGATCATAATGGGCGCCATTTTTACATAGATCGTAACGCAAGCCTCGTTCTGCGAGAAGCAAGATACTATGATAATGTATCCGGCGGTATTTTGGCAGAGGAGATGGGCTCAGGGAAGACGTTAATTTGCTTGGCTTTGATACTCACAACCAAGGATGAACCAACCAAGGCACCAGAACCCTGCCATATCCAGATACCTGTCCGGCGCCAGACGGCGTCGCTGTTTGAGATGGCAGCGGCGGCCGTCAACCGGCATGCCTATCCTTGGAGGGTTTGGGCCGAGTACTTGCCCAATCATCCTCGCCCAGAGAAGAGAAAAGCAATGCCTCCATCCTGCATTGAGGCTATTGAGAAACCAGAGAATCGTGCCTACTATACGGCCCATCACCTGGAGGAGCCCCGACGGGGGGGTCGCGCCGTGCCCGTAGTAGAGCCGTCCAGGATTTATCTTAGCAACTGCACTTTGGTCATCGTACCGAATAATCTGGTCGTACAATGGCAACATGAGATTAACAAGCACACGACTGGGCTGAAAGTCGTCACATTTGCCGACACGTCCTGCGTGATACCGCCGGTTGACGAGTTGCTCCAATATCACTTCATACTTTTCTCATATTCACGTTTTGAGGGGATCGAAAGGGAGCGCAGGCATCGGTCACAGGGAGCGGCGGTTGATAGCTACTGCCCGCTCAGAGATATCCACTTCAAGAGATGCATCGTTGATGAAGGCCACAGCTTGGGTGGTGGGGGTCTCAAGTGGAAGAACGACTTGGTCAAGATTCTCGAGGGCCTGGCCATCGCGGCTCGTTGGGTTATCACAGGAACGCCTTCTCGTGGACTCTTTGGAATTGAGCAGCAGCCTAATCCAAGTGAAGCCCGCAAGGGAAAGAAGTCCAAGGGAAAGCGAGATGGTGATCGTACGATACAGCAGAAGGAAGAGCGGAGGGATCTTGAGCGGATCGGCAACATTACCTCAAAGTTCCTAAAATTACGTCCTTGGTCTAACACTGCAAATGAAGCTGGAGATACGGTTGCTGAATGGAGCCGATATGTCTTGCAGCCTCAACTCCACGGGGAGAGGGCTGCGCAAACTGATTGCGTTCAGAAGACCTTGGAGTCGCTGATCATCAGACACCGTCTCTCCGACATCAGTCACCTGCTGCCTCCGGTTGACGAGAAAGTTGTTGTCCTCGACGGCTCATACCAGGACAAGCTTTCCTTGAATCTATTTTCAATGATGATCATTGCGAACGCTGTTCAATCCCAGAGAACGGACGAAGACTACTTCTTCCATCCCAAGCAGTGGAAGAACCTTCTACTTTTGGTAAGTAATCTCAAACAGGCATGCTTTTTCGGCGGCTCTTTCTGGTCGGCAGACGATATCAAGAAGGCCATTGAAACAGCAGAGGAGTTTTTGGAGAGAAAGGAAACTCCCATCGGCGAAAACGACCATGACCTACTGAACCAGACTATCGCTTTAGGTAAAGTTGCACTGAGTAACAAACTCAAAACACTCAGCAGCCAATATCACGAGATCCCCATATACCTGGAAAATTTCCCTGGGAACGAGGGAGTCAACTGGTCTATCGATGGTAAAGGTGCGCATGGCGAACCGGTTTGTACCCTTAGTGGGTTAGTTCAATCCCTTCAGAGATATCTGCATCCTTGTCTTGACGCTCCGGTGTCGCTGGAGTTGATGATTGAGAATGGAAGATTGGCAAAGCATGGTATATCGGCAGTGAAGGCTGCTTTGGCGACAGCTACCGACTCAACTACGGAAGAGACCCGGAAATCCGGCTCATCGCAGGGGTTGGCTGGTAACACGTCCTTTGGGCAAGACTATCACACCATACCTAAGTCTGCTGCCCTCCCTGGTTCAACCCTTGACGAAACAGAGAGAGGTCTCCACGGAAACAGCATTCAGATCGCTGCACCGCTTGCCAAGACCCAGATTATCTCTACCATATCGGCAAAACTGTCCTATCTCATCGATTCAATCGTAAAGCATCAAGACGAAGAGCAAATTATTGTTTTCTACGAAAACGACAATGTCGCCTACTATTTAGCCGGCGTTCTCGAGATCGTAAGCTCCCACCTTTGCGCTCTAAAGTGACTGTCGGCTAACAAACGAATTACAGCTTCATATTCAACACCTGATCTACTCGCGCGTAGGAATCACCAGTGAACGCCGTGCACAATACATCGCCACTTTCACAAACAACCCAGCCTTTCGTGTCATGTTGATGGACATCTCTCAAGCCGCGTTCGGGCTCGACATGCGCTCTGCCAGTCGAATCTACTTCATATCTCCGGTCCTCAACCCTCAAGTGGCCGCTCAGGCCATTGGCCGTGCCCGTCGGATCAGCCAGAGCCGTCGCGTCACGGTAGAAACACTGGTGCTGCGTGACTCCATCGAGGAGGTGCTTATCACCCGCCGAGGGGAACTTTCACCAGAAGAGCATCTGAAGGTGAAGTCGATCCTGGATGATCAAGTCATGTACGACTGGATCCGCGACGCTAAGATACTGCCTCTTGACGATATCTCGGGTGAAGGCGTAGAGCAGACGACGAGATTGGCTCAGCCTCAAATCGTGTTCGGTCGCGGTTTTGGCCGGATCATACATCCAGATGAGGGGCTTGTGAAAGGCAGTATTGAGGCGAAGGGGATCGTATTGCCATTGTCGACAGCTGGCTCTGTGCGCGAGCAGGACCCGTTCAGAGGAGCGAGGATCTCGCCAGCCATAGCTCAACTGCTGAAGAGCTCTCTGAAGAGGCCGCATGGCACGCCAGTTCCGCCCTCATCGGACTCGGCAAGCATGAGCGAGCCTGCGAAGGCGAACGAGAACGACAATGGCGAGAGACCAGTGCAAAAGCGGACTCGTATTGCATTCGCCGAGGATTGAAGGGCCAATATAGGGTCGAAATTTAAGAAGATCCAACCTTAGGTATGTTCTTCACCATGACTTGGCAATGAGAGCAGCCGAGCAGCTTGCGAGACTGAGGAAGCTCGTCAACAGAATCTGATGCGACTTGATCTCAAGCCAGAGCTCTGGCGGCAAGTGCAATTTGGCAAGCCTCACGATGAGATATCCCAACGTAGAAACACGTCAGAGAATAAGTAACAACTCCAGCTCACCAAAGTGAAGGTATGACTGCAGGCCATTACCGCGGGGCTCATGATGGAATTTCCAAATCACCGCGCATCAAAACCACTGCAAGTGCGTCCACGTCCATTTGATCTGGATGTGGGCGAGCTATAGTACGGGAAGATTTGGTCCATCATATCTGGAGGCTGTACCGGTAAAAGACGCGAATCTCTTCGTTTTGGTGTATTATTGCCTTGTTGAGAGACAGAAGAGAAAACAATCGCGCTTTGCTCTTGTTATACATAATGTACTATTAGCATGGTCTTTTGACCTTCAAGATCGAACATAGTCACGCCTAGCTAAGATACCCAGGTACTTACAAGAGATGATTGAACACCTGTGTCTGTTGTGAAATAGTACCTCCCAGGACCTAAGCCTAGTGACGTCGAATACTTCCGCAGACCTTCAGAGATATGAGGTCGCTGTGCAATGTGACAACTCTGCGTATACCCGACGTTTTCGAATATGGGTAAGTTTTATCAAGGTCGTTGGTGGGTGCCGCTCCCAGCCTTTGGGGTCAAGGATTGAAAGTTTGTTGGGCAGTGGGACAAGGTTACAGATGCTACACCTCGGCGTGAGATGATTGCATCGGGGCAATATCGTATGTTTTACAGCCGCTTTCAGCTTTTCACTCCCACTTGCCAACTGCCTCGCATATACTGATATAATGATACTTTCATAGCCAGGCTTCAAATCATAAAGGGGCGCTATGGACCTATTGAATCTATTATGGTAACAACTGTCTACTCTAGAAATACAGTGTGGACTTCTCAGCGTTGCTACACCCTAGGAATCTTGTTTTGCCCTTTAACGGCATAGTTAGGACG
Source organism: Iodosphaeria phyllophila (assembly GCA_025802455.2). Lineage (NCBI taxonomy): Eukaryota > Fungi > Ascomycota > Sordariomycetes > Amphisphaeriales > Iodosphaeriaceae > Iodosphaeria > Iodosphaeria phyllophila. The sequence goes on from JAOYMO020068997.1 coordinate 8,337, forward strand.
AACACGATAGACAGTGTTGCAAGCACTTCCCACCCGTGCCGTGGGAAGCCTGGATGGCGAAGGTAAGAAAAAATATGTCAAGTTAACAATGACAAGGAGAATAAGTTTATCTACTCGGAATACACAGCCCCAATGGTCAATACAGATGCCGCAGAGGGAGCGGTAATCCAAAATATCATGTCCAGCTCACGAGCTAGCTGAACACAGGGTGGAAGCACCAGACGGCTCATTCGAGCACTTGACATCGCCCGAAACGTTAACATCCGTCCACGTGAAATCAGTGCAGGCGTTTTTGCCACAGTCAATGTAAATTGCGTCGTCAGCGCCGCTGGCCATGGTCCCCGTGATGCTCTTGAGCGTGAAGTCCGAGATGGGGATGCCGGTGGTAGCACTGTCGCCGTCGTATGCCTGTGTGACGATGATGCCGTAATCGGTGCAGCCGGTCATCTTGATGTTGCTGTAGGTGATGCCCTTGATGGACCCCGTCTTGCCGGCTTTGGCCTTAATCCGGATGCCGTTCTGGGAGTTGAGAATCGTGGAGTCGGAGAAGGTGACGTTTGATACGGTGTCGTCGTCGCGTCCGCCGACGGAACCAATGGAGAGGCCGTGGCCGCCGGAACAAGTTCCACCGGAGAACTTGATGTTCTGAGAGTGAATGAAAGAATTAGCAACAATTTATACGTCCTACTTTCTAGTGCAGTAGGGCTGACTTACGGTACCCGAATTAATGGCCACACAATCATCCTGGTTGTACACCTTGGCGCCCGTGATGGTCACACCCGTCGAGGAGCCAATATCAAACCCGTCCGTGTTTTTACCACCTTTCGCATCCCCGGCACTCGCATCAATGTAGATGTCCGACAGGGTAAGCGTATCGACACCATTAATACTGAAGACCTGGACCGGGGGATTTACAATTTTGATCCCCGTAATCGTCGAATCGGTCAGGCTGTGGGCTTGGAAAAACTTCGGCTTAGTCTTGCCGCCATCCCCTTCCCCATCCCAGTACTTCGCGCCAAGACCGTCCAGCGAGCTGCCAGATGCGCCCGTCACGGTGATTTTCTTGCCACTGACAGCGACAAGGGGGCCCTCCCACTCCTTGTACCCGAACGTCGTCGTGCCCTGGAATTCAACGCTTGTGCCGTCTTCCAGGTCCGTCAGGTCCAGTGTGACGCCCGAAGGAACCGTCAGGGCCGACAGGGTGATGGACGCGCAGCTCGCCTTGGAAGCGCTGACCTTGCTGTATCCATCAGAGCCGCTGAACACGCACCCGGAGGAGTTACGCTTGCTCAATGCCCTGTTGACTGGTGGGAAACTTGGTGCCGGGGTTGGTGTTGGGGCGGGCGCTGGGGCCGCTAGCACGATGCCCGTGCTGGCGATCAACGCCGCGGCTACAAGAGTATACTTGGAATTGGCCATTGTGGTTGTGAGGAGGTCAAATGTTGAAAGGAATCTAGTTGATAATTTTGAATGAATCAAGGGCAAGCAGAACGGAATATCAGCCAGCGAATAGTACCAAAAGACGGACAAGCGAATGGAAGAACACCTGAAATGACAGAAACGACGATGCCACGATCATTGGGAAGAAACAGAGAGAACATTTGTCTTGGCACGGCATACTATTATATACACACATGGAGAATCTCGACCCGGTAATAATCATACCATTCCTCATCAATTTTCCTACTCAAGGGTTTAAACCCGGGCCTGGTTTTTTCGCTGTTCAGGGCAATCAAGTCATTCTCCATGGCCATGGTTGTTGTAAGATTGAAATATCCTCAAAGATATTATATGCAATAGACACAGGGGTGGAAATGGAGAGGTTTTTGGTCGTTTGTTGCAGTGGCCAATCTATTTTATATCGTTTTCATAACTCCGTAACACCCATGAAGATTAAAAGGAAGGAAGAAGCTGGCGATACAAGGGGGGGAATTACCCCGCTCATCTAGGAAAACGTCAAATTTACAGTGTCACGATGAGTGCCTCTGGTACCGTATGCAAGGGCCGTGAACTCAACTTCAAACCATCACCATCTAAATACC
>JAOYMO020069089.1:0-10378 GCA_025802455.2 Iodosphaeria phyllophila
GGGGGCGGGAGGACTGGCTGGCTAGCTACTTGTGTATGACAAACTGGTGCTGGGTTGAATTGGGGTCAGGTGAGATGGGGTGTTTGTTGATGGCGATGAGCCGGCCCTGGCGGTCTAGTGTACAGGTAATTAAATACATACAGAAGCCACTGGCGGGTATCGTGGTGTCTCGCTATATGGATCTTCCATCACTGATACCCCTCCATCTTCTCCCACAACACCCGCCCCAGCTGCGCCGGCGTCATCTCCACACTCCGATGTCTCCGCTCCCCGTCCTCGGCAAACCCGCCCGTATCGACCGTGACCGTGCGCCCGGGCAACTGTCTCGCGCCCACCGTGGCAATGACGCCGTACCCTTTCATCTGGGCCTCGCGGGCTTTCTTGCCCAGCGGCTCCGCCCGCACGTCCAGGTCCACCACCAGTCCCGTGGCGCTCGTGCCGGGCACGGCGGTGTCATTGCCTGTTGCGCTTTCCGACTCCGCAAGCCCGCGCAGCAGGTTCTGGACGGTCTTGGCCCATGCCACGACGGCCGGCTCGTCGTTCACAGCCAGGATGACGACCTGGCGGGGGTTAAGCCAGAAGGGCCAGCGGCCGTTGTAGTGCTCGATGAGGAGGGCCATGAGGCGCTCGACGGAGCCGAGCACGGCGCGGTGGATGAGCACGGGGGTAGCGGGGCCGAGGGCGCCGAGGCGGGACTGGTCTGGAGAAGGAGGCACGGCTTCGGCTTCGTGTTCGAGGGCCGGGGCGGGACACTGGTAGGAGAGGTCGAAGCGCTGGGGCAGCTGGAAGTCGAGCTGGACGGTGGCGGTCTGGTGGTCCTTGCCGGCGGCGTCGGTCAGGATGACGTCGATCTTGGGGCCGTAGAAGGCGCCGGTGGCGGGGCTGTGGGACCATTCTTGACCCGAGGCCTGCAGGGCTCGCTCGAGCGCGTCTTCGGCGCGCGTCCATTCGGCTTCGGTGCCTACGAAGCCGGTCTGGGGACGGGTGGACAGCACGAGCCGGTAGGGACCGAGGCGCAGCACGCGGTAGGCGACGCGGATGAAGTCGAGGGTGGCGGCGATTTCGGACTCGATCTGCGAGGGGCGGCAGAAGATGTGGCCGTCGTCCTGGTGGAAGCGGCGGACGCGGGTGAGGCCGGTCAGGGCGCCGGAGACCTCGTTGCGGTGCAAGGGGGAGAAGTCGGCGTAGCGGAGGGGGAGGTCGCGGTAGGAGCGGAGCTGGGAGGCGAAGATGAGGCAGTGGCCGGGACAGTTCATGGGTTTGAGGCTGTATTCATCTCCACCTCCACCTCCTACTCCTACTCCTACTCCTAGTTTCCCAGCTTTCAACTCTTCCTCTTCTTCTGTCTCTATCCCTGTCCCCGTCCCTGTCCCCGTCCCTGTCCCCGTCGACGTCGACGACGACGAAATATTCGATCTCACGGTAAACATATCATCGCTATAATTCTCCAAGTGTCCCGACTTGTCCCACAGCGCCTTCTTGTAGATGTTCGGCGTGATCACCTCCTCGAACCCGTAGCGCGCATACTGGGCGCGCAGGAAGGCGACCAGCCGGTTGAACACGCGCGCGCCATTCGGAAGCAGGATCGGCGAGCCAGGGCTGTAGATGGAGGTTGTGAAGAGTTCCTGCTGGATGCCGAGTTGGCGATGGTCAGGTGCTGGTGCTGGTGGTTTGGGTACTTCTGTTCCTGTGATGGTTGTTGTCGTGGCCTTGGTGGTGGAGGAGGAGGAGGAGGAGGAGGAGGAGGAGGAGGAGGAGGAGGAGGAGGAGGAGGTAGCTATGGTGGCCGTTCGCAACGGTCGGTAAACGGGCGGTATACGCCATTGGCCACTATTTCTGGTGAAACGTAGTCGCTTAAACGTTGCCCTGCACGGCGCCAGCAACATTTTCGATCGCGCCGCCATGCGCCAGGAAGAATTCCGACTTGAGCCCAATTTCCTTCCATTTTTCGTTTCGCGACCATCGCGGGGTCCTTGGTGGAGCTACTGTGCACGCGGCGCTTACCTCAGTCGCTCAGACCCTCTTTCCCTTTCTAACAGCGCCAGGGATCAGACGGAGGGGGAGACAGCCTGACAAGGAATTCCCTGCGCCGCAGCGCCCCACCTGCGTCATACCTCCTGGCCCAAATCCAAGTCGCCCGCACTTTACGCGGTTGCGTGCCGGTATCACAGGAACGTGGGAACAATTGAACATTCCACGCCATTCACTAGTCATACCACAGCATTCTGTTTACTCGCTGTCAGTCACCACACCGAAAACAGAACCCGCAAAACAGGAGCTGGGCCCCTTCCCCAAAACAACAAAAAGCACATCCAATTCGCACTGCGCATCGTCGTCGTGTGAGTCACGACGCCCGGCTAGAAAAAGGCGACCCCCCTGCTCACGAACCTCGCCGCGCTCTCTGCGATAGGCTGCCATTGCCGTTGCGCGGCGCAAGACATATAAATACGAGCGCGGTCGGGCCAGAGAATAGTCGTTCGCGACGCGGTGCTTGGGAACTGCAGCACGCGGACGCGCTAGGCATTGATTATCCTGCTTCAAGCGCACGCGCGACTCCGGGCGATTGAGGGAATTGAGAAGCCGGTCATTGTCGCCCCGATCTGCTTGCGCAGGACTCGACTCTTGCTGTTTGCTGCCTGTACCGATATATAGCAGCATAGTCCCGCGATGCGCGACAAGTCCTAAGATTCAGCAACAGATACACACATACACTGCAGCCAACCGCCACCATGGCCCCTCGAACGCGGGGCCAAACCCCGCGGGCCCCCGCCTCGCTCAACAGTTCATGGCGCATGGTAGAAGGCGGCGAGAACGACAGCTTCGACACGACAGTCGTGCAAGCGCACGACGCGGACGTGGACGAGCTGGACCGGCAAGCCCTGGAAGAGACGCTGGATGAGGAAGAAGAACGCCGGGAGCTGGAGCGACAGTTGCGGTACGCGAAGACGAAGACGAAGACGAATACGCAGACGAATATATGCACGGGACTAGGGGGCGAGTCTTTCTCTTCGGGGACGTCGACGAATTACGATCCCGGGAGTAGCATGGCTTCGCAGGATAGTATTCGCGATTTCCATTCCAGGGCGGACGAGGATCAGATTATTATGCGCTCCCCTTTTGCGCCGTCGCTGCTGACGGGCAGACATGCGCACACGGATGAGGATAAGACGCCCGTGCCGGAGTTTTTCATGCCGAAGGTCGACGTGGATAGTCCCCGGAGGAGTAAGCGTTTATCCCAGAATACGAGGGAGTTTGCGGATGGGGAACAACAGCCCCAGCACCAGCACCAGCACCAGCAACAACAGGCCCATCTGAGGAGACGGAGACAGGATGAACAGCGAATGTCAGGTGACAATGGCGCCAGGCAGAAACAGCGACATGGACATTACAGCAATAATGATAACAGACAGCACCGTGAGAACTCCTCTCGAGCCGTGCCCGATCTCCTGCTCGATATCCTGTCCTGGTGTCTGTCCGTCGTCAGCATGGCCCTCCACTACGCAAAATGGCCACTCGCCCTCGTCCTATCCATCTACATCACCATCGGCGCAGGCATGGTAGCCAAGAACATGATCACAGATTCCATCACCGCCTCGCTATCCCCCTTCTGTCGGATCCCAGGCGCGTCCCTGCTGGATCTACCTTTCTGTCCTGGCAGCACCGCCGAAGCCGCCGCCAACAAGACCCAATTCATCGAATTCGACGAACTGGTTGACACCCAACTGCAATTCGAGAAAGTCCTCTCAGACGCCGCCCAAGGCGTATCCTTACCCCTGGAAATGAAGCGGTCCGAGGCCTCCGTTCGCGACCTCCGCACCATGGTGAAATTCAGCGATCTGCCTGCGCGCGAGGAGCTCGTGCTTGAGTTCGACGGCTACATCGACACGGTGCGCATCCTCGCCACCGACCTCCAGCTCTTCAACACCCACGTCGGCAGCGCCGTCGACTCCGTCATCTCCATCAACCGCTGGACCTCGCGCTACATCGACTCCGTCAGCGACGCCATCGCCTCCCGCGCCGCCCACGCCCCGGGCCGCTTCTCACTGCGCCGCCTCTGGACCCCGTTCCTTCCTATCGGTACCGTCAGTGGTGTCTGGGACGAGCGCCACCTGCTCGACAAGTACGTCGAGCACACGTCGCTCGTGTCCGACAAGATCGCCGCCCTCATCCTCGAGGCCCACGCTGCCCTGCGCCTGCTCGCCCAGGCCGAGAACCACCTGCTCCTCATCCACGAGCACGTGCTCGCCACCGGCCGCGTCGTCCGCGACCGCGAGTCCGACATCCTCTGGACCCTGTGGACGCTCCTCGGCGCCAACCGCCCCGCCCTCGCCCGCCTCCGCGCCCAGATCGCCCTGCTGCGCTCCGTCGAGGCCCAGCGCAACGCCGCCGTCGCCCAGCTCGTCGGTCTCGTCCACGATCTCTCCGATATCCAGACGAAGCTGAGCGACCTCAGGGATCGCGTCGCCGCCCCCGCCCTGACTGCTGATGGGCCCGCGCCCTTGCCCCTCAGCGTGCATATCGAGACCATCGATGCTGGGGTTAGGCGCCTGGAGGAGGCTAGGAGTCGGATCCGGCAGGAGGAGAATGGGAGGTTGGCGGAGGTATTGGCGAGGGGGAGAGAGGAGAATCAGAGGGGGATTGAGGGGTAATGCCTGGGTTTAGGGGGGTTTGCACGTTGGCTTGGGGCTGTTATCGGCGTTGGGGGTGGGGGGTGGGGGGTTGAGGGTTGAGGGTTGGCAAGGGGAATAGTTGTGTTTGTTGAGTCATGTTTTCTTATTAGTTGGGGGGTGTGAGGTGGTCTGTTGTAAGCCGTATCAACCTCAACATCGCACTAGACACGCAGCAGAACCAGATAGAAGCGGGATTGATTTCTGGAGATGCTGGTGGGGAACGGATACGGAAGGGAGACGGGCTGTACGATACATACTGCAGTACCGTCCATTGTCTACAGGATGGAGCTTCGTCTAGACCAGGGACGATCACCTCCACATATGATTTCCACGCTCATTTTCACTGTGTGGCCCGTGAATGTCACAGCTGTAGATCTAAGCAGTCAGTCACTCAGTTCGAACAGGTCCCAGCACTTCGGTCCTACCAGCAGCCAAATAAATAACGCGCAGGGCCCAAACACGCCCACCGCGCCGTGTATTCAGGTGTGCCGAGCACCAACCATACCGTCAGGTCTATCTCTATACCGCCAGTTCTTTTTGCATAGCGAGGTATCCACAACCCTCGCCAATCCCATCCATCCTTGAACAAGAACAAGAACAAGAACAACAACAACAACAACAACAACAACAACAACAACAACAACAACAACCAAAATACAAGCAAAAATAAACACAAAACTTTTTTAAACTCGTCGAGCTGTCAGAAACAGCAAGATCCCTAACCCTAGTGTGGAGCCCACTCACCCCTTCGCCGGGGGCAGTTTATAAAGTAAAAATTTGAAGTAAAATAAAAACGCCAGCCTATGCAGCAAGTCCTTCCCCCCCGTCTATCTTATCTCGGCCGCGACGCGGACGGTCGTTTTTGGCGGAATAACGTCAAAGTGGGAAAAAGTCTATGTGTAAGGTGGTTGATGTTCTTCGTGTTCGCCATCGAAAAAGCGCCGTAGTCTTTTTTTTTTGGTATTGCCTCCTTGCCTCTTGCCCCTCGCCCACTAGAGCTCTCACTTTCATAACGGTGGCATGTGGAACCTGTGATGCTGTGGAATTGATTTCCCAGCTCATGAGTGGTCGAGCAGGGTGATGATGGGAAGGTCGCCCAGCTTGTCTCGGCCCTTGAGCGCAGATATCTCGATCATAAACAGATAGCCCACGAGTTTGCCGCCCAGTTGGTTGACGAGCGAGCCGGCGGCCGCAGCTGAACCTCCTGTTTGGGGGGGCATTAGCAGGAGTACTTCGGAGCGAGATGATTGGATTATCGTGTGGACTTCATCGACAACTTGACATCATCACGGGTAACGTCAAAGCTTATTTATTTAAGCTTCAAGTTGGATTTCCCCGTCTCCACCAAGGTCTCATCTCATTCCCCACCAGCAAAACTCGATGAACGTTACAAACGTACCAGTAGCAATGATATCATCCACGATGAGGACGCTCTGCCCCGGCTTGATAGCATCGGCCTGCATCTGGAAGTAATCGGCGCCATACTCCTTCTCGTAAGCGGCCGTCACGCACGGACCGGGCATCTTGCCCTTCTTGCGGACGGGCACGAAGGCGCGATTAAGTCGCAGCGCCAGCGAGGGGCCGAAGAGGAAGCCGCGGGCATCGAGGCCGACGAGGACATCGGGGAGGGCGGCGGAGCCGAGCGCGGCGCGGATGCGTTGCTCCAGCACCTGGAGCAGCGCGTCGAACGTGCGCGGGTCCTGGAAGATGGGCAGGATGTCGATGAAGTCGATGCCGGGGATCGGGAAGTCGGGGAACTGCCGCAGCGCCGACAGCACGCGTTGCCGCGTCGCGCCCGCGTCTAGCGGTTCACGGGCGAGTTCGGTGGACACGGTGGCGGAGGCGGCGGGCTGTCGTCCCGAGCCATCAGGAGCTGAGGAGGTAGAGGCGGCGGCTGTGGTGGTGGTGGTGGTAATGGAGGAAAACGAAGACGGGAGAGCCGACTGCTGATGCTGCTGATGCTGCTGATGCTGCGACAATGACAACGACGAGCTGCTGGTATCCACGGCTTGAGATGCGCTGTCAGGGTGGACCTGGGCGCTCATGGTGAGGGAGAGAAGAAAGAGAGAAGAGAGTCAACCGATAGGTACACACGAATGGGGAGAGGAAGAAAAAGCAAGGAGGGGATGACGAGTACCGCAGCGGCCAATCCGAACGGCTAGGTACGGTATCTATTGGGTAGATGGAGGGTATGTACCTATCGCAGACACCAGTATGTGAGATACGATACCGTGCAGTAGGGGAGAGGAAAATAAATATTTTAGGTGCGGCACCTAAAGCGGCCGAGGGGATTAAAAAGATCCCGGCTTGCGCGATTTTGGTTGGCCGGCCCAGCTAGCTAGTACCTAGCTAATCGCTTTGCGAGCGGATGTGCAGCGGTACGGTGGCCTCGCTATCGTGGGGGAACCTTCGAAGCTACCGGATCCGTAGTCTGAGACGGACGAACGGAGGAGTGGGAAAGCCAGCAGGGTAAGCCCAATGGGAATAGTCTGGGAATGGAAACACGGGAATGAGTGGGGAATCGTCGGCAAGGTAGGGGCCAGCGACAGCCAGTCTAGAACAGAAAAGGCCTTGTCCACTTGAGATGGATCCAGAAGGTTATCATAGGTGTAAAAACGTGCAGTGACAGCTTGGACGTGACTCTACAGTATCCCCGGGTCCGGGGTGGGACACGAGGTGAGGATTTCGGCTATAGAGTGTGGGAGTAGTCTTGGTAGCTCCTATTGCAAGTCAAGTAAGCGAGAGGGAGGCGTGGCACTGTGATACTACAACTATAAGCTTACGGGTCGTCTGAACACGAGAAGCAGCCACGATTACGATCACGATCCTGGCTCCATAAAATATGCGAGAAAGACAATCTTTCTTCGGATCCAGCAACCTCACAGCGGCCTGGATGAACATAGACACCTATGTAGCGCACCATGCCGGCGCGGGGGGAGGTTCAACTTGGCGCAAGCGGTGACTAGTTTCCGGGAATGCCGTATGCACACCATGGTCGGCGAACAGACGATACATGCAAACACTAGGTGGGAAGCTTGGAAAATTTTTGCTACAACCTACAGATTTGGAGAAGCTGCAGGTGGAGGATGGATGGATGACTGGTTGACAGACATGTGGATCGTTGAAACCAACGTCCGCTCCCTTGCATGGTATCATGGCAGCGTGATATTGGTCTGGAAGTGTGGTCAAGGTTCATGCAATGGGATGAAGATGCCACTACAGTAGGCGTGCAACGAATTTAGAAAGATGCCGTAGATGCTGCGTTGCCGGAAAAAAAACAACTTGTAACCAGTATTCTCACCTCGATGGGTTTCTGCTATCATACACAGTACACAGAAACATATTATCCAGGTGCACCGTCCCAACTGTCTCACCCAGACCAGCGCTTCGTGCTGCATTACTGCACGCAGAATGTGTTGCACGGCATCGGAAGCTTATTGCACCGGTATCGGAGCGAAGCACTTCACCTCGCCTGTTTCGGCTTTAAACCCACGCTCTATGGCGTTTGCTGTTTTCGATTTTGGCGTTGATAAGAAAGAGGTGGTAACGCCCGGGTGTTCATTTTTCTTCTCCCTGCTCACGCTATTTTAACGACTGTGCCGTCTCTCTCTTCTATCCGTGGCTTCGCTCCCGACCCTCCATTACCACATTCTCGGATGGATCAAACCATGGTACAACCCTGCAGCACAAGCTGCCCCGCCAAAACATCGCGAAATCTTATCGTTTGTGGAGAAGTTCGCGGTGTATCCCGCCCTGTAGCTCCTTTCGATTTGTGATACCGATAGGAGCTGGAATGGTAGTAGAATTCACCACCACAAGCGCACGACGAATCCCGATAGGGTTACTGTGGTGTTTCCGTCTCCCTATCCTTCGGTGGTCGATCACTTGTCTCATTCAACACCATCCTTAGAGACATTGTACTGTGTCCAAGGTTAGTGATCTCTTATCCACCCGTTCAGTCCGAAGTTCGGAGTCCGAGTTTCGCTCTGAGCGGCCCGCTAAAGCTTGGCACGGCAGCTGCCGACTGGCCGATCCATAGAGCACTTGCCAAACCACCATGGAAATTTTCTTCCGCGGGCTGGAGCGCGCCGGCGCGATGCCAGCCCTCTTCCCCAGGCCAACGGTTTCTTGCGGCCCGTCACCCGTTTCTGCCTGGCACTGTTTCTTCTTCTTCAAAGACGTGCCGCGGCCGTCCGTCACACAACATCGAGTGGTGCGAAAGTGACTGTGCGGTACGAAGCATGGCCGCAGCATTCAACTAGTTTCTGCCGTGTGCGAGTGCCGTGTCCCCAATGACAATCTTGAATGCTTTCTGAGCACAAGAAACTTTCCGCGCGGGGTAAGCACCGCGTCGGCTCCACGGCCCGCAAGGGTGGTCTGCCGCGGGAGACTTGGACACCCAACAGTGAAGAAAAAGCATGTTTCTGCATGACAAGCGGACGCGGTAGTCAAGCAGGAACGGACTATTATATTTGGAATTAGGGACGCAGTGCATCTTTTAGACTTGAGCCAGTATGCATTCAGGAAGGATTGGGGAATGGCGTGAAGCAACTACACTTTGCCAAGGGGGTTCTACTCGTGGGGTGCCTCACACCGATACGCCACTCTTACCGGATTAGTATCAGATTGGCAGACATTATCACGGCATATAAATTGTTTGTGTGGCTCGGTTGCTTTCTTGAGGATATTCCGTGCTCCGAAATGTGAGGCAAATCATTTATGTTCACCACCTCCCCGGGTCTTGGTATTGTTTGTCTTCATCCCCATGACCAGTTGATTGGATAATGGTGGTATCGGTATACCTTCACTCGCACCACTTCTCCTGCTTGGCTTGAAATTTGAGATTGTTACAAACCTTGCTGTAGCCTGTCGGATTTTCTGCGTCAGCCAAATACAGCATCAGTGCTACGCTGCATACATTGATGAGGGAAAAAGAATGATCCATCACTACGGATAGATACAAAGAACATTGCCATCTGACATCCAGTCGCATGGGAACGTCATCCTAACGCCCCCAGCTGAGATCCTTCTTTGATCAGCAAGAATGTATGGCTTTGCCACCTTAACTGTCACTACAGTGCCCATTTTCAATTCATGGGCTGAGTCTATGTGAATCATCACATCACTGCCACATGTTGAGACGATCTCTCCCACTCAGACTAAACAGATTGGGTAATAAGTTAGCTCATCGCTTAGAATAGATGGACTGGAGCAGGGATCACGTAGCGTTGCATTGTGGCGTGGTGATCAAAAAAGAGAGTAGCATTAATGTGGCATGTAAGGATGAAAGAGATCCCAAATGCTGGCCAAGCTAACGGGTTGGGTTATGCCCATCTAGCTAATTTACATTACGGTTTTGTGGCCAGCTCTATCTCAGCCACTCCAGACTCTCAATGTCATCTCGGCCCTACCTCAGCGATATCTTACCGCCATACTGCCCCGTGCCCAAAACAGCCAACGCCCTCGACGGCCTACTTGTTAGCTCGCAAACATGTCTGGCTGTCACACGGCTCCACACAAGTACCACCGCGAGAGGTGTACTGCTGACAAGTCAGCTACTTGTTGTGCGACTTAAACCGTGAGCCAGTAAGAGACACCACAAGAGGTGCTATGCCGTTCTGCAGACTCTTGCCAAGGGCGTTGACATTGAGAGCCAATAATCCATCATGTGCTTATGAAACTACAAAGGTTACGTCGCGGTCTGGTGA
>JAOYMO020069182.1:0-10377 GCA_025802455.2 Iodosphaeria phyllophila
TATCCAAGCTTGCCCAAAATCCACCTGAGAACTTGTCGATTATCGACGTGCCATTCGATTCACCGTTCGTCAGAAAGTCGCTGGATGTAGTTTCTAATCGGTGAAACCAGCTCTGGAAAAATGCCGTGATAAGCCTGTGGCAAAACAGTTAGCGACGCATTGGCTATGCAAGAAACGGCAACAAATGAGACAAAGCCCTACTCATTTGCCTGCGCGACTCGTCCCATCTCCCGGCCAGGATTGTTGGTAAAACCAAACATCTGTAAGAGAGCCAGACCCTCCATACCTGCGATACCAACGAAATTCGGTGTTCTAATCGCCCATTTTGCTTGAGGCACGGAGTCGACATGCTTCGCAACCCAAGCACTCGTGAGACTCCTTGAAGCTGCAGCTTTCTCAAGAGTCTTACCACCTTCGGCGATCATAGCTAGTGGGGGGGCTAGCCACCAGTTGAAAAATAGCATGGCGAAATCTAACACGGCCATGATCGAAGTAAGCAGAAACCGTTCGTGAAGAAACATCGCCTTAGATCGCATAGGATTCGGCCAGAAAATCTGCTGCCAAGTAGGTGCAAGTGATTGCGCCTCCTGAAACCCCATTCGTAGGCCCGCTTCTGCCTTTTTGTACATCTTCAAGCGCAGTTAGCAATAGTGACCAGCTAGCTATAAACAATATCTTATCGAACCAGCTAATCTTACGCACCTGTTGCATCGTTGCACATGACGACAACACAAGTCGAGCCGCTGCTGTTTCTGGATGATCCTTACGCTCTCCAAACCCTTCACACCCGGGATCGCGAAGATCGCCCTCTTCTTCTATCTCCAGCCCAGCCTCGATCGCCAAGTTTTTGCACCATCCAAAATCCCCGACATCTTTCGATTTTCGCGTGTCATTGAAGGCTAATAAGGTCTCGTATGAGTCGCTGTGGTCGGGGTTACGATGATGATGATGAAAACAACTCACCTTGCATATACCCGGTGGCATTGGTCTGAGTCCATGTCCAGTGGCTCAAAAATTGCTCCGAATTCAATTCTGTGAGAGTTATCAGCGCTCAGGGTCTATAATCTCCTCACCAGGGAGGGGGAGAGCAATGCTGCTATAGCTGCAGTTGTCCGACACTCGATGATCGCTGGCCATATCGAAAAAAACAATCAAATGCGCAACCAAAGGCGATTGAGCGCAATTCGCAGCATCCCCGCACACTATGTAAGGGAATCATGAATACATGTCAAGCGAACCCATAGTGCTATCGAAACATTGGACTCACGTTCTTCTACAGCGGCGCAACTTGAATTGGGATTTATCTGCGCACCCCTGTTAACTCCGGTTGCGACGCGGCAAGGGGAAAGATATATCTGCTCACCCAGGATGGTCCCTTATACGCAGCCCACGCAGTCGTGGTCTCCGGTAATACAGGATGTGATATGTTGGTGTGGTTTGGGGCAATGACTGGATGCAGTGGTTCAAAAAAAACCGGGTGTTCCGGCTTGGAACTTGCCTGGCCCATAGTAGGATCAAGGCGCCGGGGAGAGCGTCAGTCGGGGGTGTCATGAATACGAAGGCAAATTGCGCAAATAGTTCGTTACGCACTCCGTGGACTTGTCTTCCCCACGATCCGGTCGCTGGTTACTTTCGCAAAGCCCCAGACATCTCGGGGGAGATCGCAGTGAGAGTCGCAACTGCGGACACTCAGTATTTGTGGTTTTGAGCCGCGCCACTTGATTCTCATGACAAGCAAAGGCACATGACGCTCGCGTCGGGTGGCACTTCACGTGAATCCGGAAGGCCAATTCGAACAGGCAAGATCCACGAGATAAACACACTTGGGAGATATCAAAAGGGCCGTGATTAGGGTCCTTATCTCGATGTGCCCACAACTTTCTTCGACCACCTTCTTTTCCCAGAAACGTAATTTCTATTTGCAGGCGTGGCTCTTATCGCCGTGACGTTTCACGAGCGATCTCTAGAGCGCTATCTGCGAAGGCAAACCACACTGCGCCGCACGACGCACGAATTTCTAGAAATCTTCCGGGTCTGAACATTCCGCCAACTGGGTTGGAACGCAGCCGAGTTGGGGTAGATAGGAGATTGCCTGCTCGAAGGATCGTGCAGTGATGGGGGCAAAATCAATTACTTTTCAACATTACCACATCGCGTTGATACAGTGAGATCACTTAGGGGGTCATGACCGGATCGCGGGGCTAGCGGATACTTCTACAAGAAGGATTGATGGAACGAAGTGGACTGAAAGGGGCAGTTGGCGAAGCCCAAGAAAAGCCTCGTGACGAGGTACACTATCATGAACATGAACATGAACGGGGAGTACTGCCAACCTCATGTTGAACCAACTGTCAATTGGATTCGTGTTGGGAAAGGGGTCATGTGCATGTGAAGATGGCACGTCGATATCCCGATCTCCAGTTCGGGCTGCCAACATGTTTCGAGTCTACGTCAATGTTAATTTGCTGGAACAGTGGCCAGGGCGGGTGCTGGTCTCATTTGATGGAAATCGATTTAGATGCGGTTTATCTAGGGAGCTATGATGTATGGAAACGTCACGATTCTCTCGTGCTTTCGCATTGACGTTGTTCTCAACGATAGGTGTAGTTTCTTCGTAATCACTGCTCCTCCATTGGCGAGACAGAGGTGCATTGAGGTTGATGCGGAGCAACACCGTTCGGTACTCGGCCATGCTGCGTTCCTCCAACCTAGGTCCGAGTGGAGACGGACCACTTTTCAAGTCTCGAATCTGGCTTCCAGAAGGTGCTTGTCAAGAATGGTGGATCTTTTCTCACAGTTCAGTGGATACCGGCACCCAGATAGCTAGGCCACACGTGATGGCCGTCACGGGATACCACAAAGTAGGTATTTCTCAAGATACAGTCGATTGCACAGCATCTCCATCCATCCAAATTTATGTCCGCAGTCACGCAGCCTACGCTTCTCGGTGTTACTTTCAAGAGCATTAGCACTACTACTATAGCTTTTAGTTAAGTTAAATGCAACGTCAACTTATCGATTGGCCACGAATAATTAGATTGTCTTATTTTGAACAGATTACATGATGTATGTTGTGTGGTGGGCTCATACCTTTGCGTAACTCGGTCAGATTTGTGCTGGTTGTACATCGACGACTGCGGGCATAAGCCCTGACAAACGGATGCATCGGTGGCGACCAGGTAGCTCTATTTTACGGATCCACCTGGATAAAGACAAGCAGATCTGACGTAGAGTAAGGAAGCATAGGTCAGGGATTAAATCCCAAGACTTAACGTTTAGCAACTAGGGGTTGAGCAAACGCTGTTGGGCAACTTATCAGCGCAATACCGTTACACATGGATAGAGAGCGTAAGATAGTGCGCTGATAGCGCAGCCGGATGGCGTAGAAAATTGTGGCCGAATGCTTCTGGTAACCAACATGACAGATGCGATTCTCGCGCAGCTTTCATGGGTGAAGATAGGCAATAAAAACCTCAGCTCCTACCTTCATAGAATTAGTGTCCCTGCGAGAAAGTGCCATACCTAAGAGTAACCTAGTTAGATAGGTATCTCATCTCATACCATCAACTCTTTTCTGCGGCACGGGTTGTTCTGCGAGAATCTGGCTTGTGTTAGCCACCGTTCGCGAGGTGGGTCTGAGACGTGAGATAATTCTCGAGCATTGACAGAGACAAGTTCATTCAAATTAAGATGCCGCTCTACTCTGCAATAGAAGGCGTTTATGGCGCTGCGACTCATACAACGTGGCCATTGGACGATTCAAAAACGGTGAAGAGCTGCCACTGGAAAACTGAACTTTATTCATGGTACTTATGGATGATTCAAGTACTGGGCTACGGAGTGTTTACTGCGTGTGCTGTAATAAAATGTTGTGAAGGCTTCAAGCACAAGCATGCGGGTACCTGCCGGCAAGCTTTCAGAAGCGGGCTCCCCTGCTTTTCTAGACGTGAATGAACACCTGCCCCGTCGAAAGCACATGCTGCCGCACATCACGTCCCGGTCACTCGGGCCAATCACGTCCGGCAAGTTGGCAACGGTAGCTAAAGAGGCTCGCGAAACCACGAACTCGAAACCGCCACAGGCGAATTCGGACCAGATCACTTCACGGCGAGCTGTCGCTTTGGAAGCTCGTGCCCCCGATTCCCGTTGGAAGTTCCGTCGCGCGTCCGGTCACACGTCAGTATTGCGCAAGCCGCTGCGACCGTATGGCTGGCCGCCTACTGCTCCAGAACACTGCCAACCATGGCGCCGCTTCATAGCAGTCGCAACGGCTACGGCTTACCTACCAGTTCGTCCTCGCTCGATCGCCGGGATCAGGTTGACTTGAACCTGCAATCGGTCGTCGATGACTTTGCTGCCGGTATTGGGCGGCTTGGTGCATGCTTGAAAAGGTACGGCCGCCCAGCTACCTCCGGCTTCATCGTCCTGGTAAGAAGAAATATGGTGTCACGCAGGATGTTGAGCTTTCCACATTTAGTTGTGGTGCTCTGGATACTTGTCTTGCTATGGGGGGAACGATGGATATTTGCTAGCACGGTCCGACGCTGCGATTGGGATCATTGGGAGAAATGGGTGAGTTTCTTTATGATCTTGTATGAATTTGTGATCATCTCTATCATTTTCTTGAACTTGTGTTTAACATGGATTTTGGTGCGCAACAGCCCTTGGGAGCGACTCCCCACCGACTCGTATTCGTGGCGGATCCCCAGATCATCGATCCGCATTCATATCCAGGCCGACCCTGGCCCCTCAACCCTTTAACCATGCTCGTTACGGACAACTATTTGCGACGGTCATATACAAATATCCAGAAAAATTTACGTCCGGATACGGTCATGTTTTTAGGCGATCTATTTGACGGGGGAAGAGAGTGGAAGACGGACCGCGGGCAATTTGAGGATCCTGAGTGGTCCAAGGAACATAGACCTAGCCAGGAAAGAAAGTATCTGAAACAATGGCGGAGGAAATATGGCCAGAACTATTGGCTAAATGAATATGCCCGATTTGGCAACTTGTTCTTCGATAATTGGAAGCTGGGCGGTGAAACACCGTCCCAGGGACAGAGAGGACGCAAGATCATTGCCAGTCTTCCCGGAAACCACGACTTAGGGTTTGGGGCCGAAGTCAAAATCCCCGCCCGGGACCGATTCAGTGCATTTTTTGGAGAAATGAACAGGGTGGACGTGATTGGAAATCACACCTTTGTGTCCGTCGACACAGTCTCACTCAGTGCCGATACCTCTTCGATCCGAGACGACCTCAGCAAAATCTACAACCCAGTACATACCTTTCTGGACAATGTCACAAACATCAAAAGGAGAGCTGTAGAAAAGGAGATGCGCTTCTTGCGAGGCGATTCGGAGGATCTAATGTACAAGCACGTTGTGGAGGATCTTCACAGAGCCAATCACATAGCATTTCCCTCGTTGGACCGGGACCAGAACGCCCCAGATCTCCCCACTGTGTTATTGTCCCACGTACCTCTCTACCGGGCCCCCGGGACTCCTTGTGGACCTCACCGAGAGCACTGGCCGCCAGCGAAACCGAAGGAAGGACAGGACAATCCTGTGTTTCCCGATCATCGCAACGCCATCAGTGTGTCGGGCGGATATCAGTATCAAAACGTTCTTAGCAACCAGGACTCAGTCAAACTAATTCAAAGCATTGGCAATATCTTTCATGCCTTCTCGGGTGACGACCACGACTACTGCGAGGTTGTCCACAAGGATAAAGGGGATATCCGCGAGATTACCGTCAAAAGCTTGAACATGGCCATGGGTGTGCCCACCCCTGGCTTCCAGATGGTTTCCTTGTACAATCCTGTTGGCAGGGACGGCAAATCTCTTTTCTCAAAAGACCAGCCAACTCTCCAAACTCACCTCTGTCTTCTTCCCAAGCAACTATCTACATTTACTTCCTACATTGCCCTGGGTATAATCACCCTCCTGGTACTCATCATGAGGGCCTTCCTCGTGCCCGTCCTCGGCTTGACCCCGTTTTCTCTGAGCCCCAACTCCAACTCAGGAGCCGCACTACCCACCTTCGGAAACAACAGTCACACCGGCAAGGCCAAAGATGAGGGCCGCCAGGAAACCGGCTACAACCTGTCATCACAATCCTCCGGCACGGCCTCCAACAAGATGCTCTCGGCCCGCGTTGCCTCTACCAACCGTGGTCGAGGCTCGTCCGTCTCCTCGGCCTCGCCCTATGCTATGGACAGCGATCTTGCGCGCAGTATTTCACCCAAGGCCCAAATGGGTATTCCCAATGGTACTAACGCCGCTGCCCGGAACTCGAACCGGTGGGAATGGGCTGGTAACGGGCCCCGCATTGAGATCCGTCGCGATGTGTATCCCTATGGTGCGGTGAAGTTGAAGGGCTCGCGGTGGCGAACTGCTGTTAGCGGAGGTCGCTCGGGCTGGACGCAGTCATTGCGATCGCAGTCAGGGTTGGTATGGGTTGAGACGTGGACGACGTGTTGGAGGGTGACATGGATGGTGGTGGCGTTTTATACATATTTGGCGTGGAAAGGGTGAAGTGTCTTTCTGCCTTTCATCTCCCATATTTCATGCCTTTGTTTATGCATTTTCTGGTTGAATAGAGGCCTTCGTCTCTCTACTTGTGTGCTCTGAACTACGACATAAAGCGATGGCGTTAGTAGGGGGCTTTGAATGATCAGAAGTCACTTAGACTGTCTCAACACACATCCAGACACTGCGATATGCTACAGAAGTCCATTCACTGTGATGCAGGTCCACCTGGGCACAATACATGAAGGTTGGCTATCAAGTATGATCAATGTCATGACCTCCTTCCGTATCTTCGAAAGTTTGTCCAGCAGATACATCATTAAGCGTCACGGCTTTTAGACAGACTTTTGGGTAGAAGGAGACAGAAGACAGTACGTACAAATCAATACATTAAACACCCATTGGTGGTATTATCGACCTTCTCAAAGCATAGAACAGAGCTCGCCATGATAATCATTACTGTATACATGAATCCTCCCCCCTAAAACATCGCATTATTCTCGTCCTCGCTTTCTATTTTCTGGAGAAATACGCCTTCATCCACCACTAAAGGGATCGTCCTCCTTTTCTTCGTCATAATCGTCAATATTTTTACTGAACTTAGATTTCGTCCATTCCCATACCCTCTTGAAGTGATGTCCTACTGTCATTATCCCATCTACCATGTAATCTTCCAATTCACTCTTCTCGTCCAGCACTGGATCGAGGATCATCCGCGGCGTCGGATGGTACTCTCCTGGGTTGCTGCTGTTGAATGTACCGTCCCAGCAGTACTTGTCGAAACAGCGCTGGCACGTCCCTGGGATCGGCTGGCGCGATCGAAGGACCATGCTGCGCTGCAGGACGGCGCAGGCGACACATTGTAGCCAATCTTGACCAAAAGTCCCGTTGCCCATCGTCGCTATATTGACGCCGTTCTTTATCATCCGGTTACGTTTGTCCTGGCTATTGGTTGGGTTCCAAGTCGATATGTTGCTGACAGTCGAATACGGAGAGTTAGGAATATAAGCAATGAGCGGAGGAATTGGTAGATTGCTTGAGAACTCATTGACATTGCAGCCAAAGAAGGTGGGCCTCTGGTTGAGGCCTAAGTTGATGAAAGTGTTACTGTCGGGTATGACAGGGAATTGCGTACGGTGGCCTGCCAGCGTTTTAGTGCGGTTGTAAGTTGCCCGAAGTGACTTTCCGTCCGGCCAGCCAGCTTTTGTGTCGGATGATGAATCCGAGGCGAAGATCACGTCTACCTTCCTCCGAGGCTCGATAACTGGGTTGAGCGGGATGTTTTCCCGATCCTCGCCGCCGTCTACTACCCCGAGGACCTCATCACCAGCGTGGTAATTGGCGCGGTCCCCATATAAATAGAAAGGATTTTTCCAATCCGCAACGTCGTCGTCATCGGAACGGAGGTGCATGAAGACTCTTTTGACCACATTTTGCACAAAATTCGGTAAGCCGTACTCCGTGAGATTCTGAAACACGATGGCATTGAAAAGACTGCTGGAAGTGCCCATGATGAACCCGTACTGATCAAAACCCCTATAGCACCTGCCACCAGGCTCAATCGTGCCATTGATGAAATCGGACCCAACCCATTCTAGCGGCGCAAAGGCATTGATCACGGGATCATACGTGCCCATTTCCCATGGGTTGAACTCTATGACGGTCGAGTTCATGGTGCCATTTTCACTGAAAGGGTTGCGAGTATTGGCGACGATCACAGGCAAGGGGAAGTGGGCTAAATCGAAGCCGACCTCGCGCGAAATAGACGAGTATGTATAGGAAGGCCCTCCAGATTGCGCCTTGATCATTTGATAAGACAGGGCACGGCCCCAGTAGTCCGTCATAGACACCCCGAAGCCAGCTTGTCGCTTTTGATCGACAAATTTTGAGAGCTTCAACCAATACAAGGGCGCACGCAGCCATGATCCAGATGGCCCCTTGAGGATAGAATTTTCGAAATGCCAGAGAGCGGTGCCGCCATCGTGATCGCGCAGCTCGGTGATGGATGAATAATTATTGGCGGAGAAGGAGCCTACAAGCCAAGCACCACCGGACAGTCCGGCCAGGTAAGTTGTGGACTGAAGCAAACCACCAATCCCCCCTCGATGTAGGGTATTGTTAACCCGGGAATCAGCGGCGGCAAGAAACCCAGCACCATTCATCAAGGACCGATAACCTCCTCCTGATATAGCAATTGCGATTCGGGGGACGAGGTTACGGTCTCCGAAATATTCCTCTACATCGAAACCGGGAATGTTCGCTCGACTGAGGAATTCTTGCAAGGGCTCGATGGTGTTTACTTTACGGGTCCTTAGCCATCTCTCTTCCGCGGGCAACAGGGATACCGCGCTCCGAATCGTCGGCCTCTGACTTGGGCAAGCTACCTCTCTCGGACCATAGTCGCCTGAAGGGCTATCGGGTAAGGCCCTTCGTACCCGTCTTTTTAAAGACTGTCCATCGACATTTAGCCCAGGTGCTGCTCTGATAAGAACATGTGATGAAAGGAGTGGCAGAAGCCAGGCCCATAACCAGAGGGCCAGATGCATGGCGTCGGGGCGTCACCCCAATTAAAACAACGAACAGAATGATTGAGCTCCGGCGCTATTGCATATCACAACAGAACGAAAAGATCCCCGTGAGTCGGGATCGCAGAAGTCACTGTTTGCGGTCGAGGATCCATCACCAACTAAGTTACCATATTGGCTACCGGTTTCGAAAGAATGTGTAAGTACAAGGACGATGAGAACAGGCTGCGAACAGCGACTTTAGAATTCTGTTATTCTTGAGAACCATTACGACCTTACTCATTTTAGGAGGACCGTACTTGAGACGTAGGGCCATGGCTCGATTGTGAGGATTGGCAGAGAATGGAGCAGGTAGATGAGTCTCAGCCGACCCCGTGATCTGGACGACAGACACCTCAGCTGTACCACGGAGAAGGGAAGGTGAAAGCAGATCATTAGGCGTCCTGTCAAGATGAATATCATGAAGTTGCTAGTTACGGACGGTACTGATAGCGAATATGGTAGCCAAGTTCAAGCAGCAGCAAGGATCTTCTATATACAAGAAGGTCGATGCAACCTCTGTCTCAAGTTTAGTGTCTCTCCAGCCCAAAATACGCTTCCTTCATCCATGGCAAAGCTACAAAGCGATCAATTCCTGGGCACCCGCATCCAAGCCTTCCTTATCCTAGCAGGCATTGATGTTGCACGCTGATCTTCATCGATGAAGAAATCCTCGTAACAAGTCTATTGCGGGTGAATGAATCGCCGCAAATAAGCCAGTGGGGAGACATAGTAATTAGCCAATCAACGTATGCATTGTATCTTACAGCGTGTGTCCATTGGCGCAAACGCAGTGGGTGACGCTCCCGAAGATGATCCGCACTGCACTACCGGTCATGTCACCTGCAGATCCGGGTTGGCCCGCCTCGACCAGCCCGCCATTGGCGGCGGATACCGCCGGGGTAACGGTTCAGGCACGGGCAGGGATGTAAGGTGGAGAATTATGGGTACCCAGTCTTCGAACTTCCAAATTTTGCCCGTCACCAGACAAGCCGCCGATTCAATTCGGGATGTGCATAAATAGCTAGCACTTTTCAAATTCAGAGCACAAGGCAATGCCCTGCCATTCTGCCTACTGAATTAGAAATAGTGTCTCCACGTCTCCTCGCTTCGGTAGATCTCTTCCTCTCCGCGAGCACGCGTGTCTTCAAAGGTGGACCTCACACAATCCTTCAGTGTCCGTTTATCCGTGAGGGAGATTTCTCGCGGATCATTCAATCAGTGAAGAGCTCAACTGCTACTCTTCAATCTCGCAACTGTCTACAGTATCAGCAGCCGTACCG